>JANIJG010000981.1:27782-51996 GCA_024611175.1 Megaceryle torquata | reverse complement strand
TGCCATTTCCTCCTGTCCTGTCAGTTGTGACTCCTGAGAAGAGACCAACACCCACCTCTGTACATCCTGCTTTCAGGTAACTGTAGAGAGCAGTAGGGTCTCCCCTCAGACTAAACAACCCCAGCTCCCTCAGCTGCTCCTCATAAGCCATTCTCCAGACCCTTCCCCAGCTTCACTGCCCTTCTCTGGACCTGCTCCAGCACCTCGATGTCTTTCTTGTACTGTGGCACCCAAAACTAAAGCCAGTGCTCAAGCTCAGCCTCACCAATGCTGAGAAATATTAACTCTCTTTAAAATTTCCAGTTAACTGCTTATCTGTTAAACAAGGTGAGGTTTTTCAGGTCTTATGCTATGCTCATGATGCAGTATTTCAAGCATTCAGTAGGTTGGGCCTGACATGATTCTTGAGTTTATTGCATTTGCAGGAATGGTGCAGTCCAACTGCATAAAGCTCTACCTAGCAAAGCTTAAGGCAGCTCACAGAATGTATAGGTGAAGAGCCTTTAATGTCTGATTGTTGTGCCTTCAGAAGTGATAGTTCAGAGTTAGAATGAAGTGGAATATCAGAAATGTTTATATCTTATTTTCTCTTTGTTTCAGTTCTGAGGCTTGTGAAGTGTCCTGTTTGGTTAAAACTGTATTGATGTGATCCCTCAGAGATAAGACCCCTGGAAGATGTTTTGATACTTAGATTTACCTGTCAAAACCAGTTATTTCTGTCTTGAAATCTGCACTTCTTGTCATACAGCGTGATGGTTTGCTCTTTGCAACTCCCCAACTACACAATTAGGAGACGGGTAACAGTGCAGAGGAGGAGGGAGAAGCAGAGCAGTGAATGAGCAGTTTCACTGCTGATGGAGCTGCTTTCCAAATAAATGAGAGCAAACGGTACTGCAGTTATGTAGGAGTCAGGTGTGCAGAGGGACAGCAAGGAAGCTGTTGGGGAAGCAGTTGTACAAAACACAACACTAGCAGCCCTTGATGCATCAGAGTCCTGATCAGTTGTCTTCAGGAGTACTTGAGGAAGATGTTGCCTTGAGAGGGAAAGGGGGATTGCCTGAAGGATCAGGATGGAGAAAGGCAACATGGTTGGGCTTGTCCTTCCCATTCACAGAGAGAAAAGAAAGCACCCAATCTGTGGGGTTAGTCGGGGACCAGAAGTGGGGAAGAATCCCCCTTGACATGATGCTGTTGGCTGCACTGTAGCTTTGAGCTTACTCAGTGCACTGCATGACTACTTTTTACCTTTTGGATTATGGGGCATTCTTTTCTGTTGGAATTCTCAAGAGATTTGCATTCAAGTCAGACCCTGAGAACTGAAGGATGTGGGCCCTCAGTTCCTGTGTTTTATTTTGTAACAAGCTGGAGTGGCTGTAGGGGTGGGTAAAAGCAAACAAAAAGCCCATACAATGGAACTGCCTACCTTGCTCACTTCCAGAAACAGACCTCCTTTTCTTTCCTTTTCCTTTCAGTTCCCGAGCTAGATTTTAGGTTAATCTTGCCCTCCACACATGCTCCAGTATATCTCTGTAATAGTTTCTGCCTGAGAGGTCCATTTCTGATATTGCCTCTGCCCCAGTTATGTGCTGCCTGCTTGTGTTCTTAGTTTAAGCCATCTTTTTGGCTGTGACACTGCGTCAGACTGACAGTGCCTCGTGGCACCATCTTTTACTTCAGTCTTGCCTCGGCTTGCTGACCAAAGAGATGTTTGGTGCCACTGTTGCAGAAGAGTGCCCCAGGAAAGGTACATTTGAAGTGACTTTGTCCCCCTCTGTCCTACAAAACCAGAATGTCTCCTTCTTGGCTGATAGATTGGCAAAGGGCCAAGAGATGTGGAATTCCAAAGGAAGCTCAGAAAAGTACATTTCCCTGCAAAAGTGATACACTAAAAGGGTGGGTCAGTATTTTATTAGTGGTGAGGAAGTAAGAAAGTGTGGACAAGTTCAGGTCTGAGCAGATGAAGTAAAAGGCAGGGATTCTTTATGCTTGTGTGTGTACAGCATGAAGATAATATCACCACACAGGCTTTCTGTCATTGGCTTTTAAAGGTTTCTGAGTGTATTTAGACCTGTCCTACTGCTCTTTATTATTTTGAGAACTGATAGCCTTAGTTGCATTCCAGGTTGCCTCGTTTTGATGACTACAGCCTGCACTGTTCTGTGTCTGAAACTTGAAAAATGATTAGCATCTCTTACAAAGCCTGACTGGGGAAAAACCCCAGTCCAGTCCTCCTTTGATAGATGTTCTGTCTATGAATAGAATCTCCTAGTAACGTAAACCAGCGGGGTCACCTTACATGCCATTTAAAAACCAGCATACTTCTAAATCTAGATATGTGAAAAATAGCTCACATCAACTCTTTCCCTGTAATTCATTTTCCAGGCTGCGACGCCTTCCCCTTCTTCAGACAAACTGGATTTCTCCCCAGGTGTGTCAGAGAAAACCCCGACTCCCACAGTGGCCCCAGAGAGTATCACTGAAGGTGGGACTGTGCTCCTTCCTACTAATACTGTGCCAGCTGAGCCCGTGCAGGCATTCCCCCCAGCTGCTACTGCTGCTAAAGCAGGTAATGTTGCAATACAGCCAGAGATCTGAGGGTGGACAGTGGATGGGGATGGCTTTACTACTGTCAGGCTTCCAGCCTGTTGCTAGTTCGGAGCTTGCTCTTTATCCTGATGTAATATCATCCCGCTTTAAGCCTGCAGACCTGCAGTAACGCTGCACACTCCAGACCCATTAGCCATTTACATCTGTTTACAGTCAAAACTCTGACCAAGTCCATCTTTAATGGGAAATTATAACTTGGCAAATACAGCAAAGACTGAGAGCCTTTTTGAAACGATTTAGTTATTATACTTGATGAGAAATACCTGAGGCTTCCTGGAGTTTCAGAATAGCCACTTGTAGACATACTGCTGTTTTTGTGTGACTCTTCATTACACCCTCTTGGAAACTCTTCAGCAGGGTTCCCAATATATATAGTTGTCAGATACCACACACGAACAAAGGTGGGACCTAAGGAAGCTTAGCCCTTAATAGTGGAGCAGCCTAATCCCTAGCAGGGGACTGCATGGGCTCCTCATCCTAGGGGAAAAAAAAATTGTTCTAATTTCAAAGCTGTGGAGAAGCTTGTTAGACTTCCAGCTTCAGAGCAAAAGTTCTTGAGGACATGTTTAACCACTATGTCCTCTGTAGTTAAATTCTGTGTGCATGTTAGAGTATCTCCATTCTCCTGACGAGTTTCCCACCTCCCTATGCACCTTGACAGAGTTAGAAGGGTCCCAAGAAGCAGAGAAGCACAGATATGTGGTGTTCTGCCCTCTTGATGTACTGCTAGGATGGTACACTGAGGGGTGTGGAGAGCTAAACCCCTTGCTTCCTGATAGAGCACGTCTGGTTTGGGACAGTCTCGGCACCCTCTGCCAAACTGCAGCCTGCCAGACAGGGTAACAGTAGGAAGTAACGGGATGAGCTACAAGAGATCCCTCTCCAGGCAATGGATCATCATCACCATAGAGTGCTGAATAGGCAGCTCCTCCTCTTGTGAAGGAGGAGGTTGAAGAGGACTCAAAAAGGAGCTTGGAAGCTGAAGGGAAGGTTGTGATGAATCTCACAGTAAGTACTGCTTTGGGCAAGGATTGCCTCAGGCTTCTGTATGCTCAGCCCCGCTGTCCTGGAAGTCTCAAAGACAGTTCCTCTTTCTCTCCTTTGGTCATCACCCTCATCTAGTCATTTTATTGTCATCTCATGTGGAGCTCAGAGTACAAACCACTCCACACTACAAAACTCCGCTGGTGTTAAGAGCAACTCCCAGGGGCATTTATGGAGCCGTGGTGCATTTAAGTACCAGTGGCCAGAAGGGAGCTGTCAGTGTGGCCTTTTCACTTCATTCATTTTTAGACCTTTCTGCTGCCACTGCTGAGTAGCCTCCTGCTCCTCTCTTCAGAGTTTGTAAGTTGGATGTTTAGACACTAGTGAATGTTGCCTTTGGAGAACCTATGTTCTGTGGGTTCCCAGTGTTAAGATGACAACACTTAAAAACGTTTGAATTCTGCTTCTAATGGGAACCTTTCCTGAAGTTGTGCTTTGGTGTGTTGCTGTTGGGGACTGGATTTGTGGACTTAGGCATTTTTGGGAGAGGAAAGAGTGTTCACAGATGAGAACTGGGAGGGTGTTCTTGGACGGCAAATAAATTGAATGTGCAGTTCAGCTCTGAAGTAAGACCTTTGCCCTGCTATACAAGTGGAAATTTTTAAAAGGGGTACTGAGCTGGATGCTGAGGTGCCTCTCAAGTGCCACACAAACATAGAAGCAGTGCTTCTTGGTGAAAGAAGGTGTGATATTAGAGTTCTAGTATGGACTATGCTACCTCATTTAATGAGGTTTGTTCTGGTGCAGATGGCTTTTTGTCTTCTGTTACTGCTGGTTTTTAATTCCTGCACTTCCATCCAATTACTACGAAAAATTAATAACTCTTTACGTGGTGTTACCTGTGAATAATCAGAATGCTTCTCCCTAAACAGAAATAGGGGAAATGACACCTCGTATTTGAGGAAGAAGAAAATTTTGGGTTTGGTAAAAGGTGAAGGAACCATTTTCATTATTCTTATAGATTATTACTTCATTATGTGTTGAGGCTTTTTAAAAATTACTTATCCTTGCCATTCACTGTACAGCGTTTGTCAAATTTTACTTCATCCGTTACAAATACTATTTGAAGGTACTAAAATTGTATCCATCCCATCTGCTAAAACATAATGTACTCGTTCTGTCTTAGATACAGTAAAAGAACTTATTGTGTCTGCTGGAGATAACATACAAGTGATGCTACCCCAAAATGAGGTTGAACTGAATGCCTTTGTTGTCCCACCACCGCCTACAGGTGAGTTGAATGGCCTTGGTGTACGAGGAGATGCACACACCACCAGCCTTTAAATGCAGACAGGTCCTGAGTTATGGCAACATCTGCACCTCTGAATAAAACCATCTTCCTCATCTCCTCCTACTGCCTTTTTTGTGGTTCCACCTGCAGAAGAGGATTTCCTCCTTTGGACTTCAGAGATAATTTCTGTTTATTTTTTTTAATGGATATTATTTTCAGAACCAGAACTCTTTAGCCAGTTGGGTCAATAGAAAGCCTGTAGTTTCTACCAGAAGGTGACGTGGCCCAGATTATAGCAGCTTGCTGTAATGCAGAGGGGGCAAAAAATACCTTCTGAATGCAGCATTTACTTTAAAACTACCAACCTCTGACCTGTGGCAGCAAAGAATCCGTATTTCATAGATAGCTGTGCAGAACACACTTGATTCATGTGAAGCTGTTTTTTGTAAGGAAGTCAATAATTTGTGAGTCCATTACATCCCTGCTGCTTTACCAGGTTACAACACACTGTGGAAGTTTAACATGTATTTGTTTTACAGGCTTAAAACAGTAGGAGGCATGTTTTCTTACTATAGCATTTTATCTGATGGATGGTAAACTTGATTTCTTTGTTTCTTGGGCTTATCTCGAAGCACAGCTGATTACTCTTACGCTCTTACTGCTCTTAGAAACAGCCTACACCTATGAGTGGAGCTTAATCAGTCACCCTGCTGACTATGGTGGTGAAATGGAGCGCAGGCACAGCCAGACCTTGAAGCTCTCTCATGTAAGTGAGCTCAAGCTTATTGTGTTTGTGTGGTTCTTTCCCAGGAATCTAACCTGTGGGGGAGGGCACCTTAATTCAAGGAGGTGGAGTGACTGCCAGAGTCTTTTCACTTGCATGTGTCACCAAATCTTTGCAGATTTAGAGGTGTCTTTTTAGAGTGCTCTAATAATTTTCTAAGAGTGTTTGCTCTGTGTTCCCCACTGCTGGGCAGTGACTAGTGGCATTTTGAGTATGTGTTCATGGAAAGAGATCCAGGTTTCAGATACCCGAGTTTTTATCTGTTTACAGTATGGTTGGCAGATTTGTGCATATAATTGTATAATTGATATGGAACTTGATTTGTTCTGTGTTTATCTCAGTTATCAGTGGGACTTTATGCCTTCAAAGTAACAGTTTCTGGTGAAAATGCCTTCGGTGAAGGTTTTGTAAATGTCACAGTCAAACCAGGTAAATGAATTTAATTATTATAGTGAACTTATTTCTTCAACACAAGTAGTTGTACAACAGGCTTTCCTAATAATCTGTCAGTTACTGTCTATCTGATAGTCCAGTCTTGCAGACCTGCTTTGTATCTTGGTGGCCATAAAGCATTTTAAGGAGGTAGAGTTAAGGCCCCTGCTCACTGCATTTAAGTGCTCTGTGGTCTTGCTCTCCCCTCAGGCAAGACCTGAGATAGCATCTTGCCACCTCTTATGGTCCCCTTCTCCAGTACAGCTGGGAACAGCAATTAGGTGCTGAACCAGATCTAGCTGCAAGTTAGAGTGCACAGACTGGATCTAAATGAGACCAGTTAGAAGTGGCTGCAGCAGAAGCCTGCTGTGTCAGAGCACTGCTCTTAGTAACCTTTCCTCTCCCTTGTCCAAAGAGGACAGCAGATCTGCAAAGCTGTCAATCCTAGATTTAAATCACTGGGGACTACAGATTTGTAGAGTTAACAGATTAGTTTTGCCTGGACTTTCAGTACTTCCCCCCCCCCTCCTTGTCTTTCTCACAGCAGTCAGAGTTAACCAGCCGCCTGTTGCCGTTGCTTCGCCCAAAGTACAAGAGGTTTCTTTGCCTACAACTTCTACCTTCATTGATGGCAGCCGTATGTACTGGACCATCCTGTGCTTCTATCCTGTATTTTTAATATACACTTACAATATTCTTGTTCGTCCATTACAAGTGAAATTCCTTCTTCTCACTCTACTCAGAAGTTCCCTGAATCATTCTTTATTTCAGGGGGTTTAAGTCCAGCTATAAATTATTGTAATAAATACAAAAAGTAATAAAAAACAGTCTTCCAGTTGGGGATTGAGATTCAGTGCATCGGAGGCTGCTGAATCCAAGCAGCAGCTCTTCTCTGACCTTCTTGTCCTACCCGGAAGGCTTCTTGTGCCAGTACAGCTGGGGCCACAGTAGAGAGCTTTCATGTAGGTATGATGAGATGTCATAATTATGGTCATAATTACTGAGCTCAGACAAGAGTCTGAGACTGATTTTTATTTGTATTTATATGAAGAGCTTTTTGATTGTTTAGCTAAACCATACCAAATGTGACTTGGAATCTGTGGTTTAACAGCTGTGGTGCATGAGCCCTGTTTGAATATGCTTGAAAAGATCATTGTAGAAAAGCAGTCAGGAATCAGTGCGTGAAAGACTTTAGTATTCATTCCAGCCATTGCTACAAGAAACTGATAGGTTTTTCTTTTGTAGAAAGTATAGATGATACGAAGATTGTGAGTTACCACTGGGAGGAAATTAAAGGTCCTTTGCGAGAGCAGAAGGCATCTGCTGACACACCTGTCTTGCACTTGTCTAACCTTGTTCCTGGAAACTACACTTTCAGGTACCTGCACAGATGCTTTCTTTTGGGGCTTTAGCTGTTCCTGTGATGTCAGCTTGTCGTGGGGGCTGTAAAAATGTGGTTTTCTTTTAAATTGCTTAAACCACTTGTTGCAGAATCTCGATTAAGAGTCCGCTCGATGCAGAATGAGTGGAATGCACCTCACTCCAGCGAAAGCAGTGATGGTTTATTGGAAAAGATTAGTAATTGAACAACGCTTGGTGAATTTGGTGAAGTATAGAAAGGAATTGACAAAGGTTAACTGAGGTTCAGTCTTATGGCGAGGTCGCTCCATTACCACCAGGCAGATTGACTAGAAAAAGTAGTATAGTGACAGTGTTTGGGTGAGTGAATGTTGTGTGCACAGTAAAAATTTTTGGAGTTGGATTAGGGCAATTTTCACGGGGATCAGGAGAGGAAGGGGTAAGGGTGACCCTCCTGTTGAGTTTCCAGGGTTTCAGAATGGACCCCTTGCGTTCTAAACTCCTCAGGGAAGAGCCCAGGTATGACTGAATTCAAACTTAGACCTGGTCAGTGGTTTATGCTGAAGAATATCAGGGATATTTGGGTTATTAGAGGTAAAGGGAAACCTTCCCATTCACAAGGTTCAGAATAGAGCCCCTTGCCCTCCAAACTCCTTAAGAGATTAAGGTTAGATCTGCCCCTAGTCCCAGAGCTGGTCAGCAGTGTGTATCTAAGGAACTTCTGGGTATGGGGACTTCACTGTGGTGCTTGGTGCAACCTTGTGCCTTTTAAGGTAAGCAATGGCAGCAGTTTGGTATGTTGACGCTGGTACAGTAGCTTGTAAATTAGCAGTGCTTCAGCAAAACCAACAATCAGCTACTGTAAGTAGGGTGATTCACGTAAGATTCAATGAAAGCTGCTAGCAGAAGTAAATTGCACACACAGAGCTATGTGCAGTTGTAGAGGTTAACCTCTAAATAAGATAGTATTTTACTGCAGATTAAAGTAAATTTGGGTGCCCTGAGATCTCCAGGATTTTTGCAGAAATCCTGGGGGCAGTGAATGCTCGTGTCTTCCTTCGCTGGCTTATTACAAGAGGATGGTGATTCTTCCTTCGTCAGCTTTACCAGTGGGCCTGAGGGGTGTCCCAGCCCAGGGGAGATACAGAGGCTCAGCCCACTGAGATCCTGGAGAGCTCCAGTGGCCTCACTTAGGACCAGGGTTTATAGGGTCACAAGATGATTGATTCTGGTCAGTACTAGGCTTGTACTTTTCCATGATGGCCATTAATCTGGTCAGGCTGGCTTGGCTGTTTCCCGGGAGGCTGTGGTCTTTCATTGGCCTCTGTCCAAAGTTCTCAGGAGCTATGGATGCAGTTAAGGGCTGCCCAGCTATTCCATTAGCTGACTCCATCTCCAGGTGGTGTGGGGAAATTGTTTGGTTCCAGGTGGATGCACAAGGTCAGAATGTACCAAGCACCAGGATCTACCGAACTTTCCCAGCCTCCTGGGCTTTCCCCAGCTCCTACACTGCAAAACTAAGCAACAGTGGTTCTGGTTTCACAGTGCGGCCTGGGAACCAGCCTCATTGCAGAGTGGCCCAGGGTAGGGGGGTGTCTGTACCACCACACAGCTAAACATTTGTTTCTTACCCTGCTCATAGGTACATCCTCAAACAAAACCTATTTTTTCTTCTGTGTGCTGTTAGCTTTCATTTTTCACAGTGGAAGGACATAGGCAGCAGGTTTGGGTTGGTTTCTTTAAAAGTGCTTGCAGTGTTTTGGTGATACTTTGCAGCATAAAGTTATGCAAAACAAGGTATCAGGAATTAAATACCTCCTGCTCCCAGCAATAACTGTGACTATGTTTTGGTGTTTTTTTGGGTTTTTTTTTTTACATCTTCGAAGTTGGCAAGTGTCCCAGGATGAAGCTCTGCAGTCAGGCTGTGAAAGTCATCCCTGGAAGGGTGGTGGCAGACAGAACAATATTGGGAGACTGATCCTTGCAAGGCATTGTTGTGTGCTGATTTTAATAGGAGTCATTCTGTTCTTCATAAAAGCCCTTGCTTTGCTACAATTTTCCCTCATTTTTTGCCTTGCTGAAGCTGGGTTTTCTCCAGACAATGGAAGCAGTGTTTCTGGGTGTTTTAATTAAAAGTCAGAATTCATTTTCTGAACTTTTAAAGCTGAGTGTGCAGAGAGGCAGGCTCCCCACTGACTCAGCCTGGGTTGTTTGGCTAGCCGTGGTAACAGCTCAGCAGTCGATACCTGGTCTGTCAGAACATCGAGGCCAGTGTGCGTATGCATTGAATGTGCTGCTTTGTGTAAGCTTCACTGAAACTTGCATAGCCTCAACTTGACTTCTGTGTTCTTTACCAAAACTGTTCCATGCTGTACACGGGCAGAAATGAGCGCAGGATTTTCTCTGTATTAAAAAGGGCAGAGTTTGCTTACATGCAAAGCTCTAAGCATGTTCCAAACCCATGGGAATTAAGAAGTCCCTTGCTATATCTGTGCATCTTTGGGGGAAGCTGAGGTACTTGAACAACGGAGCAGTGTGTTCAAGCTTACAGGAAATTAGCTGTTCAACAAAATCCAGTTCTCCTGATACGCATGAATGTGCACCCACTGCAAGAGTATGTGTTCCCTAATGACAGAGTTAATGAGTGCTAGTTTTGTTCCCACTCGGGGAAGGTTTCGAGAGGGGTTCCCTCCCCTGGGGTCAGCTGTACTCAGCTTTCAGAGCAGAGGTGAATTAGAGCTGTGGTGGCTTACCCCCCTGTGCAGGGCAGTCTGTCCTCACTTTCAGGTGTCTGCAACAGTCTCTTTTCAAGATGCTTTGTCCTTGTGCTTCTGAGAAGCAATAGTGGGTTTTTTAAACCCTGTCCTTTATTTTGTGACTTGACATCCGAGCTGATGCTAAGCTCCATTAAAATCAGTAATAGTGTGCCACAAAGAAGTAAGAAGTTTGGAACTGCTGCTGTACTATAAGCAGAGCTTAACATCTAGAGTAGTTTTGGCTGTAGATGTTAACAGGGACTGTTTCCCTGTGGCTGATGAACGAAATCCCTGGCTTTTACTGAGTAAGTTTTGTAAGCAGTTTACAGTGAAATGTGTTTGAAATTGATGAAGTTGCCATTGACTGCAGGGAGAGGGTTTCATCTGGGATCCAGAATAGCCAGGGGTTGTTTTTGTGGGTTTGGGTTTGGTTTCGGTTTTGTTGTTTGGGTTGTTTGTTTGTTTGTTTGGGGGTTTTTTGTTTGTTAGGTTGGTTTTTTTGTTGTTTGTGGTTTTGTTTGTTTGATTTGTTGGCTGGTGTTTTGTCTTTTTTTTAAGTTGAAAGCTGTGGTTGAAAAGTTGAGTGAGTTGAGTTTCTTTCCTACCTTAGCTGTGTTTCTGAAGCAGAACTTTGTATAATCTAATCAGTGGCCCTTTTTAAGGAGGTGCTAGAAAAAGTGCCAGAAAACTTAACCTTTGAGCGTAGGTCTTGGTAGAAGTGCTTCTTAGCAGATTTCTGATACTGTTTCTCCTGTTGTAGGCTCACAGTGATTGATTCAGATGGAGCAGCCAACTCTACCATTGCATCTCTGACTGTCAGCAAACCAGTGGATTACCCTCCTATTGCCAACGCAGGACCTAATCAGGCAGTCACCTTGCCCCAGAACTTCATCACGCTGAATGGAAACCAGAGCAGTGATGACCACGAAATTGTGAGCTATGAATGGTCACTCAGTCCCAAAAGCAAAGGCAAGGTTGTAGCAATGCAGGTAGGTCTGTTGCTGCTTGCATAGGGTAGGAAAGCTCTTTTATCTTTGCCTCTAATGGGAGCAGATATATACCTAAGAATCTACTGTTACTCTATATTCAGCTTTTATTTTAGATACTATTTTTAATTCCCTTTTTCCTCCCCTCCAATCCTTGTGGCCGTTTCTGATTTCTGTCATTGTTTGTTTCCTAGTGGTTTGGAAAGACTGAGTTCACAATATCTGTCTTTGAACCCTACAGCCTACTCCACAGGTTTCCACCTTCTGAGATGTTGGATGTGCTGAAAACTGGTTTGGGGAGAATACAGGCGTAGTCGGGGTTTTCTTGTAATGCTTTCTTCGGAGCAAGTAGGACTCAAACAGGAACTTAATTTCCTGAGTCAGATGCCACAGTGTTTTGTGTGACTGCTTGAGATATCTAATGGATTCAGTGGGTATTTAATGTGGAAATGCAGAAGCAGTTTAGTTTCTTTTTGAGAGCCTAGTCATCTTTTTCACATCCTTAAAGCTGGGGATGCTGGTCTCAGGTGTGTTATGTGGTATCCATGGTTAGAGTGCAATGTAACAAGTACTTCTGTTGACTAGTTAATCATTGATCAAATCCCTTAGTTAGCATTTTTATCCAAAAAACCGCAAATCTAATTGCATTGTGATTTGTTATTCCTTTTAGGAGAGATGCTACAGATGTTCATTTTATTAGTGAAAGGACCTGTAGCTGGGCCTAATCATTTTATGAGCTTAGATACCAACTAATACCGGTGGTAGAGTATAATCAGGACAGAGTTGTGTTTAATACACTTTTTCCACAAGCCTATCTGGCTGGTGTCAAGTCAACCTTGGGTTTACATTTAACAATTTTTATAAATATTATATTAATGAATGTCATGATGTTTGTTTTTAAAGCATCACTAAAGAAATGGAGTAAGCTGTAGTGATTTCCATCCGTGTTTACTTTCTTAATTGAGTAAGTTTATGTCTCGTGTGTTTCACAGTTAGCATTGTCAGAAATAATGCAGCAGTTATACTAACATAAGAAATTAAGGTTTATTGTCTATAGATTTTTCTCTGGGTTGGCAGTGAGAGGTTAAGACAGTTAATACATCGCATCAGTCTGTGCATTTTGTTTCCTCTTTGCCTAAAAGGTACTTAAACTGCTGGCTCAAACGCTGTATTTGTGAATTAAGCCAAGCTGTATTTTTTCTTCCCAATTGCTTGATAAGACCTTTGAAGATCTGTGCACGTTTTTGGTTTATCTCACCCTCTCTGCCTTTATAAATGCCGTGCAGGGAGTGCGGACGCCATACCTCCAGTTATCTGCAATGCAGGAAGGAGATTACACGTTTCAGCTGACTGTCACGGACTCTGCGAGGCAGCGCTCCACAGCTGAGGTCACGCTCATCGTGCAGCCTGGTGAGTCAGCTGCGGGCGCATCTGGGACCTTCAGAGGTGGGCCAGCAGATGCTGTAGCATGTCCCTGAATGCCTCATCTCCCCACGTTGCAACACTGAGATGACAGTCTGAATGGCAGGTATCCCTGCTTCCAGGACTCCTCCACCTCTACTTCCTGCTAAAGGAAACAGCTTAAAACAAGTGTAGAATCACAGGAAATCTGGGCAGTGAACCTGAGGGCTCCTATCGGCCTGATTATACAAGGCCACCTGCACAGGGGCATGTTGGAGTGTACAGCTAGAAGCTGAAACGCGGTGCTTAATATCCTACAAAGTCTGTTTTGCGAGGCTGTTCAGAGTAGCAATCGGTGCTTTGCTCGGTTTTCTTAGTATTTTGCAGTTCTCCTTCAAGAATCCTTGTTTGGTCTGAATTCTTTTCTTGCTGGAATTGCATTGCACTTTCTGGGAATAGTGTCAAGCAAGGAATTCTCAAAAGCTGCATCTTTCACATATATGTTCAGATTTAGGAGCTGAGTGATGCATGGGCTCAAAAGGTCCAGGCCTCGTGAGATGCTTTTTTATGCCTTTTTGGGTTTTTTTGGTAATGTGTTTGCCTGTTACATCCAAAGTGGCCTTTTCAGCCTATCTGGAGGTCTCACATTCCACCATGGGACAATGTTTTATCTTCCTGTTATTGCTTATTACACATCTTTTTGTAGATGACCCCTTCTGGGAAAACTTTACAGTGGGCATTTACTGCAGAAATGAAGAACATGAATAGCTTCTGGTGCTGCCTTTTTAGCCTTGTTACAGTGTGGAACTAGAAAGATGCTATTGCCGAAGTCAGGTCTGAGGGTAAATAACATCCAGGGAAATGGCAGCATTGGCACCATGCCACAAAAGCAGAGGCTGAAACCAGAATGATAGCTTATATGTTTCTGCAGTAAATTCTCAAAGGCTCTAATTTAGTGGCATTTTGCTGACCTTGAGCATTAAAAGACCTAGGCCACTATCTTCTTTGAGGGGTGTGGGGGGGGAAGAGTATTTGTGTGGGTGGTTTTGAGATGGTTGTAGTGCTGGAACCAGCACTCCTGTTATAAAACACTTCATACGATGCATTGCGCATGCTGCAAAGCTTTTGGAGTGTGACTCTGCCCTCAGATACGACTGTGAAAAAGGGAGGTACCTGCTCTGGGATATGGCTTGTTGCAGAGCTGGTCTCTCCCACCTAGTATTGCTGGCTTGTGCACATTGTGATTTGTACCTTTGAGCCAGTATATAAAATTTGTAATACAATATTCTGTGTAAAAATCTTCCTTCTGATTGGCAGTCCCTGCCAGCAACTGCCTAGCAAATGTTATAAACTAAATATTATTTTTACAGAAAATAACAGTCCTCCAGTAGCAGTGACTGGCCCTGACAAGGAATTGACCTTCCCAGTAGAAAGTACTACACTGGATGGAAGCAAAAGCCAAGATGACCAAGGCATTGTCTTCTATCACTGGGAAAATATCAGGTAGCTAGAGATTTTATTAACCTCCAGTAAAATAAAGAACTAAGTGAACTTGATTGGGCGCCAAGGACCTCGTGTGCAATTATGTTGGGTGATACACTACTTGAGACCTGATTTGAGGATCTTCCCACAGATCAGAGACAGGAGGTTTAAGTTCAACTTGGAAAACTTAGGCGCACTCTGCCTGTGTTCTGCAGCGTGTCATAACTGTTATAAAGTTAAAAGAAAACCACAGGAACTTCTATGTTTCCTGTTACAAAGCGGGTAACAGGCTTGGGTAGCTTCTTGTAGAGAGTAGAGAGTTTTCCCATCAGTGCTTAGAACTAGTGTTTCTCATCACTTATTTGTTTAATAATAATGTAAATCCACAATCTGTTTGGTCTAAGCTTTCAATAGTAGGTGACTGAAGCGCTCTTGAATGACGATTGAAAATGCTTTACAAAAGTTTTTTGTTTATGTGCCAAACTAATTGATTGTTAATGAAAGGACAGTGTATTCTCATGCAGCTGTCATATCTATGGTACAGGATGGGGTTTGCTGGCTCCCTGTACATCTTGCGAGTGCCCTTTAGAGCAACAGCGTTTGCACGCTCCCATTAATACAGCCAGGAGACTGAACTGCTGGGGTTTGTTTTCTACTCTTCTAATAACTGGGGGTGTGATGCTTGGGAGCTTTGAATGTCTTGAAAAAATGGGTTTATGAATCCTCAGAATTAAACTCATGTCTCATATGGTTCTTTAACCATCAAGGCTTATAGTGGTGGTAGAACTACAGCATCCCTAAAAGCAAATGGCACGCGTGCTGCTGCTGAAAGAACAGTTTGGATGGCTGCGCAGGATTATTTTTCTGAGATGTTTTGTTTCAGTGGACCAAGCTCTGTACAGATGGAAAATGATGACAAAGCAATAGCGACTGTGACTGGTCTTCAGGTTGGTACCTATCGCTTCAGACTGACCGTGAAAGACCAACAGGGCTTAAGCAGTGCATCTGTGCTGTCTGTTACTGTGAAGGAAGGTAAGCCAAGCTGCTGCTGCTTAGGATATGGTGGCAACCTATCGGTGAATTCAACCACTGCCAGAATGTAAAGGAGATCAGAACAGAAAGGGATGATGTATTTGTTGTCGTATTTCAAGGGTATTCAAGAAGAGTTACTAGTATTTGGTAATAAAGTAGTATTGTGAGTAACTGGTAGAATTAACTTTGCTTACTGCAAGCTTTTTTTTCTTTGATGTCAAATATGTGCAGAATTAGTTGTAGTAAAAATGCTCCAAAATGCAGTTTTTGACCATGGTGTGTCTGCTTCATTAACTGGATTTGTTTTCATTTTATTTTCAAAGTTAAGCTTCGAGCAGAAAAGCAATTTCACTGTGGGTTTTAAGTAACATCCAAGAAGTGAAGTCTGCCAGTTTCTACTTAGAAACCTTAATATTAGAAGACCTGTGTTTATTTTGCTCTTTTGATACAGAGGCAAGAGTTGCTGTGGTGTTTTTTTAATTTATTTTTTCTCCAGTAAGCCTAAAGCCTCTTCTAAAGCATGCAAATAATACCTATCGTGCTAGATCCGAGAATCATAGGTTTAGCTTGGAAAACACTTTTTAAGGTCATGAAGTCCAACCGTGAACCCAGCACTTCCAAGTCCACCACTAAAATACGTCCTTAAGCAGCACACCTACCTCCAAGGGTGTTGACTCCACCACTTCCCTGGGCAGCCTGTTCCAGTGCTTAACAGCCCTTTCAGTGAAGAAATTTTTGCTTGAGCAACTTTCTCTTGTCTTCTTGCTTTTTACTTGGAAAAAGAGACCGACCCCTATCTCGCTACAGCCTCCTCGCAGGTGCAAAACTAGAGAGCAGGAAGGTCTCCCTGAGCCTCCTTTTTGTGCTGGCTAAACATTCCCAGTTCCCTCAGCTGCTCTTCATAAGACCCATTCTCTGGAATCTTCACCACCTTTGTTGCTCTTCTGACAAGAGGTCCTGTCAAGGTCCTCCTGATAGATTTCATAGCTTCGATTTACGTTGCATTCTCAAGTTTGCAGGTGCTGATAATCCAGCCATCTTTTGCCTTGTGCTGTTCCTTAAGGAGTGATTTTAGTAGTGTCCACGGGCCCTTGCCTTCTTCTAAAGAAGGTGGTGTAATCTGTTTCAAAACTTACTTGGTCCAGAGTCTGCCTTTCTGTTGCATGCCTTGTTTTTTGAGGGGAGCAATGCTCTCTGTCCCTGCAAGTGTGGTACCTATACCATTCTTGAAATTATAGAGTTACATTAGAATCTTAGCTGCTGGCTTTCTTAAAAACAGTGCAGCCTCCATTCTTTACCACTTGGTATCACCGCAGAGTGAGTGAAACTTGGGGAAGAGCTGGACTCGGTTTTAGCCATAGGCATCATTGGTTGGACTGTTTGAGAGCTTCAGTGAGGTGTTTCGTCAGAAGCACGTGGCAGCAGCTCAGCCCACATTCGTTCTGTGAAGCGTAGCCATGGTCTGTGCTGACTGCAGTCACAGGTTCAATGTTAGCAAACATGCAGCGCACCGAGTTTCATCGGTTGGTTTATTCAGAAGAGACAAGATCACTTGTATGACAGAGAGCTCTGTGCTGCTCTGAAGAGTAGAGTTACAGCCCCTGGAGACCTGCCCAAAATGGAATTCTTTGTGTCCAATCTAATATTCAGGCCAGCGAGGTATTTCACTCAGCATTCACAACTTCCTGGAGCTCTGGCTTATCAGTTGTATTCTAAAAAAAGGCATCGATGTCTGGTTTCTGGAGAGAGAATGTGGTTGTGTTTCTTTGGTGGGTTTTGGCCATAATGCATGCCTTAATTTCACTGCTAATGGTAAGCAAAAAGCATTCAGGAACTGGATTTACTCTAAATTTCCTGATTACACTTTGCCTGAATACAGGCACTGTGAAGATACCTTACATGAGCTGCTGGGAGGTAATAAGTGATTCTCAAGACCAGAAGAGCCCAGCGAGGTCATCTCATGCTGAGCTGTGTTTCTAAGTAGGCAGAATATCTTTTTGCTTGACTGAAAAGATCTGACACTTAAGTTATTGTGAGCCTGTAAATACAGTAGCCCACAATGCTTTCTTGGAGATCTTTTTTGGTGGTGTCTCTTATTGGTATTCTCCTCGTGGTGCAGCTCTGCTTTTGTCAGGTTGTAATAATCCTGGACCCAAATTCTGTGTACCCCCTTCTCCTTTCCCTGTACCTCAGGCACAAGGTTCTGTTTCAACTGCCTGTAATCATCAGGTGAAGAGCTGCGGTGGGGGTGTGTTGGCAATGGCATGTCACATTTTGCATGTTTTGAAAGCAAATCCTTCTCCTCCACTATTTTTATGGCTAGAAAACAACAGTCCACCCCGGGCGCATGCTGGCGGGAAGCATGTTCTAGTGCTTCCAAATAACTCTATTACCTTGGATGGCTCAAGGTCTGCTGATGACCAGGGGATTGTGTCGTATTTGTGGATTCGGGATGGTCAAAGCCCAGCAGCTGGGGTAAGTTTCTTGAAGGCTGTAATGAGTCACATTTGGCTCTTGTTGCGCATGTAGCGTCACTGCAGCAGGGCAAGCAGGTATGACTCGTAAGATGCTGTGAGTGTCTGTTCCTAGTCTGTTTTCCCTGCTCTCTAATGCTTTTGGTCAAGGGGTTTGTGATATTTTCAGTACAGCTACAGAATATGGTAGCTGAGTAATAAGACTGCATGCGGCAGTGTGGACATAGGTGGGAGAGATTTGAGACAGAAGAATAAAGCTGTGTCTCTTAAAGAGTAATTTGTGATAGTACCAGGCTAATAGCTTGAGAGAAAAGCCATCTGAAATCCAGGTATTGCAAAGGAGGACGGGTTTGAGAGAATAAGTAGTACCAAAAAAGACTTAAGGAATCATGTCCAGTACAGTAGGAGGCCAAACTTGCAGTTTGAGACAAAAACGGTGTTTGGTGCTAGATGTACAGGTGACTTGCCTGGCAGACCATGGTCATTAGGGCAGTGGAGTCTGCCCTCCAAGTAGAGGCAGACAGCAGAAGTACTTCATGATAAACTGAAGTTTCTATGTCAGCTACTAAAGAGGTGGTAGTTTCTTTTGCCTATTCACCCAAAGTGTTGTGGGCAGTTCTTCGTAGTCAGGAAGACAGTGGCAAATCGGTAAGAACTGGGAGAGGAGAATCAGCAAAATAGTAGCAAAGCTTCTAGAAGCAAATTCTGTGAGGGTATGAGAAGAATTGAAGAGGTTTAGTTTAAATATAGCTGGAAGAGATGATGGAAATACATTAACTGCGAGGAAGGGAAATAATTTGGAACTTAAGAAATCAGAACTAAGGATACTGAAGTGAAATTGAGAAATAATAATGTAACTGTCTCAGATTTTCACGCAGATGAGTACTTGAGAATGTCAGCTGTCTGGTTTCCTTATTACATGAAAATATCCATACTGTGCAGACATCCTCATTAACTGCCACTTGAGATTTGCATTACTCTGCTGTAGGTAGGTCATACTTGTCCCAAAAGCCAAAGCAAGAAATCACGCTGCCATACCAGACACCTGACTTGATAGTCACACCCGTAACTTTCCCCGAGGGTCTAATCATCCCAGTACTTCTTTTGCAGGATGTGATCCACGGCTCGGACCACGAGGCAGTACTGCAGCTCACTAATCTGGTGGAAGGAACCTACACCTTTCATTTGAAAGTGACTGATGCTAAAGGAGACTCAGATATTGATTCAGCAACTGTTGAAGTGCGGCCTGGTATGACAATTAAAAGGTCATAGATACATTGTGAATACCTCATCTTTGCTCTCCTTTTCACTTCCTTATTTCAGTGCTGACAGGATTCTCTCTTGTTAAAACGCAAAGCAAACAGATTTCTCTCTTCCTCCATCTTACGTTCTCTCAATAGGCTTGAGTGCATTAGAAGATGGCATATCAGGATTCTTAATTACCCATTACACCATTGTCTTACTGGAAGCATGAATAAATAAAGATGAAGCTTCTTAGTTACTATATTCGTTGGGGTTTGTTGCTTTTAATTCATTGTAGGTTTTTGTTTCTTTTTTTTCTGGTTGTTAATCTGGTTTGGCCAATGGAAAAGAGATGGGAGCTGAGCATTAAGTTTAGGTACAAATGCTGCAGTTGTGTGTTGGATGGTTCAAAGTGTGTCTTTATGCTTGTTTTCCTTCTTTCACCCTGAAGGACATGAACAAACCTCAAAGAATTTCACGTTGTTGGGTTATTTTTTAAATTACCTTTTCGTGGCTTAATATTACTTGTATATAGGCTTGGTTTCAAATGCAGGATAGATGGCTATGTGATGGGAGCATACATAAGTTGAGATCTCAGGAAATGAGTCTGAAACCTTGGTTTGCCAGAGATTTCTTGTTCGTCTGGTTCCTGGACAATGATTTTATTTCTGTTCCCCACTATAATTAAATGTATTCACAGTAGTTGGCTCAGGATTCTGATTGGTTTTCTGTGAAGCTTGTTTTGTTTGCAAGATAGTCTAGAAGACCAGGTATTATTTAACAGAATCCCCAGTTAGTGCTGGTGAACATATTTGGTACTTCTCAAGCTGACCATCCTCATTTAGACTCACACAGTCTCGCATGCTACCGGATGAGTCCGTCTTTGCCTCCCTCTTCCTGGCTGGTAGATAACTAGCAGGGAACTTAAGAATTAGAATCACTTAGTGCTTACCTCTGACCTTAAGATGGCAGAATTTAGGGGAAGAGAAGTTGCTATTCTGCACAGAAATGTGGTAATGTTGAATTGAAGTAACCACTGAAGTGCTTTCTTTGAACTGATAAGCTGGGTTCCTGTCTTAGGACTCAAGAGCTTATTTCAGAGAGAATGTGAAGATGTAGGCCACGTAATTTTTGAAGAACCAAGAGGTCTGTGTTGTAAGGGATATGGTTCTTAGGTAGGAAAATACAGTTTTAATAAATACTTTTTTGAGTACTGTGTGTTGTCTTCAGTTGGTGCTGAAATATTTGACAGGCTCTGAAAGAATAGCATGTTCTCCTGTCAGATCCCAAAAGGAGCGGTCTGGTGGAGCTGATTCTGCAAGTTGGAGTGGGACAGCTGAGTGAACAGCAGAAGGACACCCTGGTGAGACAGCTGGCTGTATTGCTGAACGTTTTGGATTCGGATATCAAAGTTCAGAAGATACAAGCGTACTCGGATATAAGGTACAAAGATACCATGCTGTGCCAGGAAGATTTGATTTTCATTGACTCTTTCACAGCTCATAATTAGTTGCAAAATAATATTTCCTAAGATGACAAAAAAAAAATGTAGCTCTCAGCAGCATAGACTTTAAAAAGTGAATTTCTTCTGCTGTGGTAGAAAATTGGTGAAGATCTCTGGAGGCTCAGAACTGTTTTGTTTAAAAAAAAGAAATTATTAAAATTCTCTGTACAGTTTTATTTATTCACTTAAAGAAAGCACGTGCAGATATTTCAGTGCCTTTGTTCCATACAGTGCTGTTATTTTTCCCAAATGCGAGTGGAGTGAGACAGACATTCTCACAGAGAAGCAAGTATTGTATTCGAAAATAAGGTTCCAGCTGTATCTGACCTAACCTGTTGTATTCCCCCTTTTCTGTCTGCTTTCTCTCATAAGTTTTTTATATCCCAAGTATTTTATAAATGTTTTCCCAGGTAGCTGGGAATGAAAATGCTGCTTGCTTTTTTTCTTTTTTTTCTTCAGAGAAAACTACACAGTGGATACTCCTAAGTATGGTAACTTACTCTGAAGTGAAAATACTACACTGCTTGGTGTGAAGGGGTAGAGATGGCTGTGTACCCAGAAACCCCTCCCCATGATTGGTATAACCTGTTGACCTGAGTTAATCTTTAAATTACTTCTTGCTAACTACTTGATAAATGAAAACCTATTTTGGTGTCTATTTAGCTCTCTTGGAACTGCTTAAAATTTAAAAACAGTTTGGAAAATCTGGCATTTATAGCCATGATATCTTTAATCACAGCTTCCAATTACTGCTTTTAAGATAAAGATGTTTCCTGAAGTGTCTGATACAGGATTATATCAACACCAGCCAACTCAGAAAACAGGGCAGGGGAGAGGACTCCCACATGAAGTTCTCTGGCTCCCTTGCTTCTGAGCTTTTCCTCTTAAATTCAGTTTCCAAAACCAAAAGTTACTCAAACTGCTTCAGAGTGCTTTGTGACAGGCTCTAGATGAGAGTGGGGAAAGAAATGTCTGCATACTTCCCTTAAAGCAGGAGTTAGGAAGGCCAAGGAGGGAATTACATTTACTATTGTCCTCGCCTTTCTTCTGTGAAACTGAGAAGCCACAGAACTGCTGGTGCTCCCAACTCCCAGTGGAATCCATGGCATCTGGATGGAGTTGACTGATCCATGGACAGAGTTCCCTAATTTTTATCAGTGGTGACATTTGCTTTCCAGAAGGATACAAAACTAAAGGTTGTAAACTGGCAGAAGTAGTCTTTGACAGCACTCATGACCGTAGCCGTTCTTTCCGCAGCACTGCGGTTGTCTTCTACGTGCAGAATGGGCATCCTTCCAAGGTGATCAAGGCATCAGATGTCTCACGAACTCTGCATGTGCAGCTTTTGAAAGAGAAGGCTGACTTTCTGCTTTTTAAAGTCCTGCGGGTTGACACGGCTGGTATGTTTTGGATCATGCTTGTTCATCTCAGAACTTCGCAGGCATTTGGCTAGCACAGGACCTGGAAGCAGCACCCGAAGGCTTGGGCATCCCAAAAGATGATTTTGAAGACAGTATTTAAAATGCTTATTTATTTGTGGCAGGCTGGTGCCAGTTACATGTGTTCTTTTAAAAGACATCATCTGTAACAGCAGGCAAAAGGCCACATCTTAATTTGCTCCGCATTGGGAAGGCCTTGGGGATGAGGATAAAGACACCCAACTCGTACCATCTTCTGCTGGAAGATGGGCAAAACTTAATATAGCTATAATATAGAATGTTTCACGTCTCTGATGCCTTCAAGGCAGTTAGTGTTCAGCAACAGGCTTGTCATGTGCTGTGATTTTGTCTGCCTGTATTGGGCAAAATCAGGTGATGACTCTGTTAGAACCTTGGCTTCTGATATTTGCAATGTAGACAGGCTGCCGGGGTTTCTTATAATGAACTTTTTCCTTCCCAAAAAAAGGTGCTTGAACTTCTAAGCCTATTTTAATCTTCAGTAGTAATGTGAACTCTTAATGATGCTCAGATATTACAGATAGGACTTCTCCGTAATTTAAAATCGGGAGAGAAAGATCGGGATGCAAGCAGAGTGAGTGAGTTCTGGCAATAAGACCGTTGATTCCGCAGTAAATTCTGTCTGTCTTTACCTGTTGAAAAGGACTGTTGTCTATTGTACTTGGATTACCAAAATGCATAGATGTCACTTGAAAAGATGCACTAATGTTTTTCTTGAAATAACAAAACTACTACTCTTAAGTTTTAAGGGGAAATAACTTTTTTAGTCTGATATGACTCATTGATCTAGCAAGAGGTACTACCAGAAGCTTATGAGGTATGTGAATGTTCTGGCCTCAGATGCTGTAGTTCAGTTTTGAAATACTGGAATACTCTAGCTTGCTGGTATGCTGCTTGTCCTCTGGTACCCGAGAATGCTGATACTCCCCAGTTCTCAGGTACTTCAGCAGTTCTTACAAATATGTCATGAAGTTAATGACTTGCATATTAATTTCAGTGTTGTATGCAGAAGAGAAATTCTTCTTTCTTTTCACAGCCAGCAGTCTGCTGAACCGTAAGTATATTTAACATGTAAAGGAAAGGGAGACTTAAAAACTATAAGAATGTTATGAACTAGATTCCTTACCACCAACCTAGCCTCAGAGTAAGAGGATGCATGGCAAGTCCATTTCCACAGCTGACCTTCCCTTTGGTTTTGTTCTTAGCCTGTCTCCTAAAATGCTCTGGACACGGACACTGTGACCCCATAACAAAGCGCTGCATTTGCTACCAGCTGTGGATGGAAAATCTGATTCATCGTTATCTTAATGACGGAGAGAGTAATTGTGGTAAGTTTGGGTGTTGAGGGATGGACTGCAAGAGTAACTTGTCATCGTGTGAGACTGTTACTTATTTGCTGTCAGAATGGGGAGTACTTAGGAGGTAGATGCTGAGGGAAGACTAACGCTGTGGCTTTGTTTTCCAGCCCAGCAGTCTTTCTATGGAAATGATCATTTCTGAACAGTAGTATCCTGTCTTTAAAATACTTGAAAACTTCAAATTTTTTTAAGTATCACTATTTGAGGAAAAAAGTATCAAACTTTGCCACATGAGAGAGATCTTGCAACAATTTGGGGCCAGTTGGAAGAGCTGTTGAATAGCGTGGGCATTGCAAAGCTTTTGAGTAGCATTCATCAGGTTGTTGCAAAGCTGAGAAACATCTCTGATTCTCTGAGTGGGTGGTTGATGCTTCTGTGCCAGACATATCATCAGACCCTAGGAAAGAAAACACCAGTGTTTTAGGCTAACCAATATAGACACCTTTAAAACCTCAGCTTTTTAGCATGATTAATTTCATTGTGTCTTTCATTTTTCCTGTTGCACCTGGGAAATGAATTTAGTTTCACCAGCTTAATCATGTCTGTATTCTGTGGCACTCCTGACTTACCAGCTACCTCTCCATTTCAGCTATTCAATAGCTTTAATTTAGTTAAATTGTTCTTCTGTCTAAGTTGAAATGAAGCTCAGCTCTTCAGACTGTGCAGGTTTGGACACATTTGGTGTGCAATGCCGTAGTCTTCACATAAATCTGTGGAAGTTTATGAGGAACCTGCTACAAGCCATTAAGGAACCATGGGCTCTGTGTCTGTCTGTCTAGTGAGTGAAGATTAACTGATCAACCAAAATGGGTCAATAAGGTTTTAAGTCTGAGGTTCAGACCTCCTGTAGCCCTGCCCTATGGAACTATGTGTTCCATGGTGTAATAGTAACACTGAAATAGTGAGTATACACATGGACATATAGAATGGTAGGGGCTGGAAGGGACCTCTGGAGTTCATTGAGTCCAACCCCCCTGCCAGAGCAGGATCACCCAGGGCAGGCCACACAGGAACAGATCCAGGTGGGGTTTGAAAGTCTCCAGAGAAGGAGACTCCACAGCCTCT
>JANIJG010000981.1:0-27682 GCA_024611175.1 Megaceryle torquata | reverse complement strand
AGCCTTTCCTCAGCACAGAGATGTTCCAGTCCCTTCAGCATCTTTGTAGCCTCTGTTGGACTCTCTGTGGTATTTCCCTGTCCCTCTTGAACTGGGGAGCCCAGCACTGGACACAATACTCCAGATGTGGTCTCACCAGGGCAGAGTAGAGGGGGAGGAGAACCTCCCTAGACCTGCTGGTCACACTCTTCTTAATGCACCCCAGGAGACCATTGGCATTCCTGGCCACAAGAGCCTATTGCTGTCCCAGGGATAACTTATTGCCCACCAGGACTCCACTGTCCCTCTCCATGGAGCTGCTTTCCAGCAGGTCCAACCCCTAATCTAACCTGTACTGATGCGTGGGGTTGTTCCTCCCAGAGGTTGGAGTTTGCATTATTGCACATCTCTCTGCATCCTTCTTGTGCTTTCCTGGAATTACAAGTGTAAGTACATGAGTAGAAGGATCAGTCTCTAACCAGATGCTCTTTTAAAGCACAACTGAAATGCCAGACCCAGAGCGTAACCATCTTTATCTCAGAGAATGACAGCTGAGTGGGGACTTTGCCCTCTTGGCTTTCAGTTCTCACACAGACTTTGGGTATCTTGGGATGGTAGAAGGTATTGGAGGGGAAGACAAGTTTCAAACACGCATTCTCAATCTGGAATCTTAAAGATCTTTAGGGATTCCTCTGAGAACGTGAAGGTGCTAATTTTTCCTAAGTTCCTGTTGCCACTCCCCATTCCTCAGGATTGATTATTTTCATAGAGTTGTATTAGAAATTACCCTATTCATACTGCTTTACAAAGCATTGTTGTGTTTCTTTTTTCCAGAGTGGAGTATACTCTACGTGACTGTATCTGTTTTCAGTTTGATTGTGGTGATGGTAGGGCTTGCCTGGTTCTGCATCTGCTGCTGCAAAAGGTACATGATTTGAGTTTCTTTTTGCTGGGGTATGTGCCAAAACCACACACAACTGCCACGTTTTGACAGTCCAGTCCTTAGCAATAAACCACTGGACTCTTTTCAGACACAAGAGGAGCTTCCTGTAGCTGTTTCTGTATAGACATGTCTGTTGAAAAAAGGAGTTGTCATTTGTGGCTCCGTGCACTTCTGCATTTCCAAGACTAAAAACCCAATTTTGGAAATATTCTTCATGTTAAGAGAGAATTTATGTTAAACTGCTAAGAATATACTGCAGATCTTCATGGTCCTCCACTGAGTCCTCCAGGCACTCCCTGCTGAGAACAAAGAGGTACACCCTGAAGGTCACAAGTGTTCTAGGCCATGGAAGGGGAGCTGCTGCCAGCCTCATGTCCCCCTTGGATGGGATGGGTGGATGTGGGGGCTGCACCTGGCTGACATGCAAGGGGTACTCCAGTGATCTCAGTCACACAGACTTCTTGCTTCCTCTTTCCCGAGGCAGTTTTGCCTGCTATTGTTTGTCACTCCCCTCTCTGCACCCCCTCCAAGCTTTCCCAAATTCTTTTTCAAGTGACAAGCCCCTCCAAGATCCGTCACTAGAACAAGTGTTCTGCTGCTGCTCAAGAAGCCCAGTAAACAGCCAGCTTGTGAACAAGGGGTTGGCAAAAACGAAACGTTGTCAAAATCTTTCTGGATTTTCATCTTTTTCTAGAGTGTCTGCAGCATGTAAAGGATGCTGTTTGAAATGCCTGGGAGCTGGTACTGATTTCGTACGGTTGAAGGAACAGTGCTGTTAGCAAGGTTTAAATGGAAGTGTGTCCCACTCCACCCCCAGTACTGTGGGGTGCAGCCCCACGGGCTTGTGTGCATTTGATGAGAAAGGGATTGGTCATGGAGTTCAGCTGCTTCTGCCCTTTGTCCTCTCGTGGCTTGTGCTAGAGAGTGAGAGCTGGTTGATACAGACGTGTGACAGTGAGGAGGGAAACGCTGCTCAGGCCAGAATGGAAAGAGATGCCCTTTGCCTTCTGGAAAAAGACACACTGTAGCCCAAGACTTGGCTGGATTTTTGGAGGTTTTAAAGGCTTTGCTGAGTTGCCAAATGAACTGCTGTGTTTATAAAAGACTGTAGAGGGGAGGCCAGGTGACTGACTGTTGCTGTCATGTTGGCTGAGCTGTAGGTGGCTTCTCCACTGTGAACTGAGCAATATGGGGGGGAATGCTTCTCCGGACACTGCCAGAGTCAATCCTTGCCTTGCCAAAGGGCATGTCCCACTCACCCCCCTACCTACTCTTCTCTGAAGTTATGAAAAAGAGGGCCAGAAAGACGCCCAAGATGTAACAGCAGCTTCTAGGAGGTTCCTCCTTGGTTTCATGCTTGAATGGCCTTGAAACCCTTTGTTCATTCCCTCTCAGTCCAGTCCAATGAGCAGTTCTGTGTCTGTTCCTCTAGCTCCAGGACTTTTCCTTCTGTATTAATGAGCAGATGATTAACTGCTTCAAATAGCTGAAACTTAATGTAGAGGTGATGATGTTGGAAGCATTTTGGAAGTAGATGCTGGGGAAGGATGTGTCTTGTTACTATGTTGAAATTGAACAAACTGAACCCCTGTGGCCTAGGAAAGCAAGACAATCTTTCTTGCCTTCTTCATCTTTGTATGTCTGAGAAAATATAAATTATAGCTTCTGGTCCAGATTGTACAGCTGCTTTATACAGGTATGAAGTGAAACAGCTCTTCACTTTGGTGGAGGTGAGAAAGTCCAATAAGGTTCTGTATATTGGGTTCTGTAGTTTGTGTATGAAAAGGGAGAGGGAGCAGATTTACGTGTGTACGTGAGAACTAAGTATCTTTGTGGTAACTTTCTTTTTAGCAGAAAGAGGACAAAGATAAGAAAGAAAACAAAATATACCATTCTAGATAACATAGATGAGCAGGAGAGAATGGAGCTACGACCCAAATATGGTAAGTGCTCTGTTTCAGCTGGGAATTCACCCACCAACTTACAGTCAATGTATTTGAGTTGACACTGGCAGTCAGGAGGGGCTCAGAAGCTGACCTACAAGTCTGGGAATAGCAGAGGCAAGCACAGACAATGAATTAGTTGGGGGAGAATCACTTCATTTCTTCCATGAGGCCTTTGTCTCAGCCACTACTCTGGGCTTATTAATGAATCTCACTTCAGAACATCCGATTATCCCACAGACTTTCTCCATGTAACCCCTCCTCCCCTGCACCCGCTTTCATTGGAGCTGTTTGTTACTGCCAGCAGTTCCCCCTGGCCTCTCAGTGCCCTGTTAACATCAGTGCGCTTCAGCTGCTGCCCTGTGTGCTCATGTATTTTCATCTACCTCAGTTTTGGTTTTTAGCAGGGGAAATATTGGAATCCAGGGAAATAAAATCATCCTGAGAAACTGCTGTCCTAGAAAAACAGAGGGAGGTAACAGTCCTGTAGAAACCATCACCTGTCATTGCCACTCGTGTTAATCAGACAGTTGAGTGACCAGACCGATTGCCAGATTCAAGCTATTAGAAGTGTATTAGCTGTGCACCAAGATTGTCTGATTGTTTAAAATTTACATGTGTACATTCACATCTCAGAGCCATAAAGTGATGGGCCTGCAGTGAAGTCAGAAGAGTATCTGTCCAACAGTGTAAGATAGACCCCCTAGGCCAGTTTTTGTACTGGTGGTGGCAGTGGTGCAGAGAATGTTTCCACTTGCCTTTCATATCACAGCAAAGGAGAGGATGGTTAGTTGTTACTAAAAAGTGAGACTTTGCTAATAATTTTGTTTTGCTTTTTTATTGTCAGGTATAAAACACAGAAGTACAGAACACAACTCCAGTCTGATGGTCTCCGAGTCAGAGTTTGACAGTGACCAGGACACTATCTTCAGCAGGGAAAAGGTTGAAAGAGAGAATCCTAAAACCCTCACAAATGGATCCATCAGAAATGGAGTTTCCTTCAACTACAGCTCCAAGGACAGATAACTGAATGAGAGCAAAAGCACAGGACAGGCTGGTCCAGCACATCTGAAACACATTGGCCCAACTCTGTTTTTCCAGAACTGAATGCTTCCTAAAATATCAACTAATTGCAGGTGAAAGGGTAAATTTCTAGCAGTTAGGGGAAGGAAGGAGGAAGGATGGTCAGCTAGCTTCTCTTGTCACCATTACAGGAACAAAGAAAAGCACCTGATTCCTCACGTGTTCCATGCTGAATGTTTGTCTGAGCTTCAGAAGGCCTCACTGCTACAAAAACAGCCAGGGCTGGTACGCTACAAACTATGGTAACTGAGTTGCACAGATTGGTGTCCTGTGCTCCCGTCTCCCTCTTGGAGAAGCAGTGTAGTTTTGATGCTGACCTAAACCAGTGAAAGCCAATGTCGATAAATTCCCTAACAACTCTAGAGAGCGGTGTGTGACCACAGGCTCCATCTTCATTTTCTGTTCAGGTTGGGAACCCAAAGAGCGTTTTGGGTGCATTGTATTTATCTCTGACTGGGCTTTGTGACTTCCTTTTCTAGGGTAGTGCTCATCAAATGGAAACGTCTTTGTTTTCAAGGAAGTTTACAGTTAGCAGTTGCACTTAATCGGCTGTAAAGTCGTGTGATGTGTGTCCTGTAGGATGCAGTGTTCCCTGTGTTTACACAGAAAGCAGGGTGCCTGCGGGCAAGTCCAGCCTTACATTGCTTCTGTAATGATGAACGTGCTTTGGTGCTCAGGAGTTTGCCACATCCAGCCAGGGAACAGCAGCAGAAGGGCAGGAAGGACTCTGTGAGATGTGCCTTCAGAAGCATTTTGAGATCCCAAGTTACTGTTTGCTTAGAGAACACTTTAAGGACTTCTTAAGGGTGAACCTTGAGCTGAGAAGAGTTTTCATCCATCAGCCTCAGTGCTCAGTTAGGAGTGTGCCAGGCATTTGTGTGGTGAAATGCCTGGGGCAAAATACCCTGTGTGGAGCAGGAGGTTCAACACCTGCCCTCACTGTCAGGGGAGTTGGTGCTGAGGAAGATTTTAGCTCGAACATCAGGATGTTTTACATTTTCCTCTGGCTATTCAGTGCTAGATGTGTTGGCCTAAAGAGATCCCTGGAGGTGTTTGGGAAGGGTGGGTGTGTTGGAGTTCTGATGTTCTGGTTTGCAGTCCAGATCATTTCTTTACAACATGCTTGTTTAGGCTTCAGAGCTGTGCCCCCAGTACTGTTCTTACAGTCCCAAACTGGAGACCTGTCTCTTATACATAAGCCTCACTTGTGGGGGTACCTGTGTTGGTGGTACTGTCTGGCCACAATGCCAGCCTTTCCTGGGGGTCCTTCACTGACATGCTGAAGTCTTGGGCTGAGCAGGAGGAATTATGTGTTCTGATGAAGCAGACCTTCCCCTGGGAGTATTTTTAACAAGGAGATGTATGTATATTTAATTATTTCCTTTTAAAAAGTTTTGTTTTGTTTTAATCTGGTGGTGGAGAATCCATGAGCAGAGAAGGGTGGAGCAGTGTAGAGATCAAGGGGAGCAGATGAGAAGGGCCAGGGAAGAGGGGACATAGCCCACCTCCATCATGAGGAATAGTTTGATGGGGAATTTTGTGTTTTTCTCTGTCCTTTCATAGACGTTCAACAAAGCAGAGAAGTTGGGGTGAATGCTGGGGCTTCTGTGCTTCCCTTGTTGATGGAGTTGGGTAAAAGTTGGAAGAACTGTCTAGGCTGGAAGGAATCAGTAGTCAAGAGTTGAAGCAACATGGCAGGGCCATAACTGATTTCATGCCACTGATTCTCATACGCAGCCAGCAACAGTCTCTAAGGCCACTGGTGCTGCACAGAGGAGCATTTATCCTGTGCCCAGCATTTCTCTGGTGGTGGCTGCAGAAGTCAAGGCGGCGGGAGAGGCTGTGAAGAGCTAAGAAGGGCTAATGCAGGTGTTTCCCTTGTTCTTCCCATACCCACCAGCAAGATGCAGTACAAATGGTATAACCTGTTTCCTTCAGAAGCAAAGTTTTAACTCTGTGTATGGGGGTTTTAGGCTGTTTATTGAAACAAATCTACTTTATCTCACCCTTCCCCCCTTTGAGCGTGTGTGTGTACATATATATTTTAAATAACTTGGCCAATAAAAGCAAGATCAGCTTTTGATGTCTTTAAATTTCTGCTCCAGATGTGTTAACCTACTAATGCAATGCTCACTTTAAAGCAGTCCTGAAGACAGTTGAGGCCCACTCAAAATACTAATATTTTTTCCTTTCCAAAAATGTTGGGCTTAATCCATTCTGTACAAATTGCCAGAACATTCTAGAAGGAATTATTCTCTTGAAAACATGATTTAAAAAAACAAAACAAAACAAGCTACATAAGCAACTACAAGTTTGTCTTGGCCATGCTGCCATTAATGCTTCTGCTAAATACTGTAGAGCCTTTGTCTATAAACTTCTCTTACAGGACGTGTCAGTGCAGTCAGCATCCTTCAGTTCTGTGAAGTCAGTCACTTGTGTATTTGGGGTTTATTTGATGTTTTTAAAGCTGGTGCTGAAGCCTAGGAGGATGTTCTTTCAAGGAATTAAATTTCAGACTTTTTTTTTTTTAATTATTAAATGTCAACTAAAGACTGATTCTCTAGTAAAACAACTACAGGAATCGTAAAGCTGCTTTCCTCAATGCTGCAGAATTCCCAGGGCTATTCCCCCTCCCCTACAAAGGCTGTGGGCTCAGATCTTTGATCAGTGGGAAGCTCATATGCCAGGAGAACGTGTATGTGATTTGGTGATGTATTTGTCATTCAAACAGGAAACATTAGACCAATGTCTTATTGCATAAGGCCCTGGCAAGTGGAAGTTGCTTCCTAAATTGTATTCTCTAGATGTTTTGAAAGTAGAATATAGTTTAACTTTTTGAGCTGTTTCTAATGCTACTGGTTTGATTCTTCCCCCTCTTTGGAAGGAGAAGTTATAGAATCGGGAGAATGGTGGGGGTTGGAAGGGACCTCTGGAGATCGTTGAGTCCAACCCCCCTGCCAGAGCAGGGTCACCCAGGGCAGCCCACACAGGAACAGATCCAGGTGGGGTTGAAAGTCTCCAGAGAAGGAGACTCCACAACCTCTTTGGGCAGCCTGGGACAGGCTCTGTCACCCTCACAGCACAGAATTTTCACATTGAGGTGGAACTTCCTGTGTTCGTTTGTGACCATTGCCCCTCGTCCATTCATCTTGCCTAAGATCAGACTTGGTTTTAATATGAAACTTGCACAGAAGCTGAAAGTAATAGTTTCTGGCTCTGTGAATTTATGATGTATCACTTGGCCAAGCATGAATTTGACAGGAATGTAGAAGAGACTATAGCAGGCCTTGTATCTTGATTCAGTATACTTTTTATTTCAAGAATTGCTGCTTTCTTGCAGAACGTCAGGTCACGCCTGGAATGACAGGGTTGGAAAACTAGCTGCTAGGGTGCAAACACAATGGTAGAATTCTGGTGCTAGCCTTCTGGTTTGGATTTTGACGCGTTTGCAGCAGGTTCTCAGTCCTCACGTTTACTTCCACACACCATTTTCCTTCATATACAGAAAGAGGGCTGGAAGTTTCTCTGTGAAATAGGGGTGGGGATATTCCCAAGAGTCTCATCTGCACTGAAAAGCAGGGAAGACCAGATAGAGCTTGTCAGGTATGGCTCAGAGTCCACTGAAAAGAAAGAATAAATTCAGTTTAGCACTGCTAAGATAGTGCCTCTCTCTGAAGGCAGACAGCGTGCTGGTACTGCAGTGCCTCACAGCCTTGATGTAAGCACTAGATTTTCATTCAGTAAAAAACTTCCTTAGTGTTACTGCCTGAGGCATTAAACAGGTTCAGTACTCAAGTGTATAGGCAGCACACAGCTGCCATGCTGTCAACAGGTCATTGGCTTGTGTTTTTCATGTTCTTAACCAAAATGTTACTGCAATAAAACAAAACTTCCCTTGGCCAACCTGCTGAGATGCACGTCCGCGTTCTCTGTCCTATGGTTCAGCCTTTCCTATTAAGTGGGGAGATGGCTGAGAAATTGAAGCAAAATGTGAATGGTCCAATTGCAGAGGCTGTTCTTGTTGCCTGTTCAAGAGTACATTTCTAACTGCATCCTTTTAGGGAAACGGTCTTAGCAGTCTCCCTCTGTCCAGTGCAGCGGGTACGGGCACTGTTCACGTATCTGGTTTGTGCTGTCCGCTGGGTTTGCTCATACGATGATAATTTTCCTGTTCTTTCTCGGTCTCTTGTGGGCAAACAGAAGTGTGCACACATACAAAGAACTTAACAGTGTGTGAACTTAACCGAGAGCGATGAGCGCACGTGTCTCCTCTTTATGCTGAAGTGAAACTTTCCTCAGACAGTTCTGATGCTCCCGAAATAATCAAGCTCTTTGGCAAATTTCCTATTCCCATTTTAAGCCTTGAGTGAAACTAGTTTAGCCCCTCAATATACTGATAATGGACTGTAGTCAGCTAGAGCTTTGGGATGGTGGTAATAAAATGATAGCTACTTTAGTCTTCTGAGCTGTTTTTGTGAGGTTTGAGAGAAGTAAACACTCCTCTAGAGGAAGGGAAATGGCACAGAGGTGAATTAGAGTTCCTATTATAATATAGATTGCTATTGCTTATCATTGATCCCTGACGAGAACGCTTATCCTGTAATTCTGCAGCAAAGAACCCATTCCACATACCTTTTAGGTCCTGAACTCCCCAAAGCAAGGGAGGAAGCCTTAAAGCTTAGAAATAAAATACAACAAAGGAGGGAGAAAAGGTAAATAATTTTTAATTTCGCACCAGCTACGAATCATGTGCAGTTGAGCTGCAGATGAGCACTTCGTGTGGGAGCGCTTCTCCCAGTGGGTGGGTGAGCTATTAAAGAATTTATATTAGGAATCTGTTTCTAGAAAATGTTATTTATTGCAAATGATAACGTATTGTAACTGGAACCATTTCTGAGCTGAAATTACTATGTTTCTGTAACTACTAATAAAGTTTTGTCTTTCCTTCTAGGAACTTGTCAGGTACTCTTTTAGACACGGCACTCTGTTCTGGACTCGGCACTCGGGTCAGGCTCATGGAGACACGCTGTACACCATAGCTATGTCTGTGCTCCAGCGTCAGAGCAGGGCACTATCTGATCCCTTCTCTTCCTATTAACAAAAGCAAAACAGGACCTCTCTGGTTTTGGAGCCGTAGCGTAACTGAGTGCATCAGAGAGCAGACAGAAAATAAAATACTGCAGTTCACAGTAAGATTTTTCATGTGGTGCTTGTCCTTGTTTTAATGGGCTGCCTGTAAATAGTCGGCAGCTGTCGTGTCAAATGTGGTGATTTCTCACGTTCCATGGCTTGTTCTGTAGCAAATCCAATACCTGAGTGTGTTTGTAATCGGAGCCACCCGTGCACACTCTGCTGCCAGATACTGCTGTTAGCTGGGGGTGGATTACCCTGCCTCTTTCTGGACAGGAAGAGAAAATTCCATGCATTGGTGCGTGTGAAGTTTGTGCTGAATCATAATAAAAGGTACTATGAGATACAGGTGTCTTTCTGTGAGGAAAAACATACAGCATAAAGGCAGCCTGAGGTGCATTTGGATACATGGTGCTACCCTCTACGTGGGTCCTCTTGCTTTGACCCTACAAAGGAATAGCTGGCTGCTGAATGAGCAGATGATACAGTGTCTGTTAGTGAAGAGGGGAGTCTGCCCCACTGTTACTGCACTGTAGGCTTTGGTAACAGCCCTCACCTCCTCACTCCCCTTTAGAGGCCCCCACCAGCCTACTCAGGCCCGTGCAGCAGGAGGTACTCAGGAGGGATTTCCTAACAACTTTAGCCAGTTGTGCCAAGCAGCTTTGGCATTCACTGATAAAAGTGAATAAACCACCCCCTCCACACATCGTGGAAGGTCCTAGGCAGAGTTTTGATGTTGAAAACGCTTTAAACAAGTGCTAAAATTTAAGAGCTTCTGAACTCTGTATTTAAAGCTTCTCCTAAGCAGCAGGGTATGGTCAGTACCTAAGCAGTATGGTCTCACATACCATCAGTTTATGGCTCCTTCTTCCATAAGCAGCAGGGTTAGGACAGACCAGTTAGGCACACTTAGAGCTCTGCCAGTTACAGCAAGACAGTTACTCCAAGGCCAAGTCAAAGCAGGGAGTTTCTTTTCTTACAGGATTGTCCAGCCTCCAGCATGTGCCTGACTGAACAGTAAAAATTATTTTATTCTGTGCAAAACATTTTAAACTGCTGTTTATTTTGATCATGAAAAGACAATTAAGCATAAAATGTCTAAAAACACCAGTGTCAGTGCTACCACCAAGAGCTTCCCGCACTTACTCTGAGTGCCCAAGGTAACTGCCCCGTCAGCATGCCAATTGACAAGCTCTACCTCCAGTGACTTGCCAAAAAAAGCTTGTGCACTGTGGCTGAACATAATTCCTGCCTATTTAAGCTAAAAGTGTTAATATTTAGTAGACCAGGTTTCTTAAGAGTTTACAGAGAGAGGACAGGCACCAGGGGTCAAACAACAGCTGTTTAAATGGTAACTTAAGAAAATAAAATGGAAAAGACCCTGGCTAAGTCAGGTTGGAAAATAGACAGCTTCCGAGGCTTCAGAAGTGTATTAACTAAACGGAAATAAAAATTATTCCAAAAGAGTATTTTAAAAAGACTTATGCAAGTAATATATCCTGACAGCAGGGACAGGCACTCTAAGCCACACAGCCTCTAGCTTGTGGTGAAATATTTGATTCAGCATAAAAGACTTGCGTACAAAATAACTGATGTCAGAGTAGTCTCATCTATTAAATTTGGATTCGAGGGTCTGTCAGTGGAGCAACCAAAATATTACACCTCATGAACACAGGGATGCAAAGAAATGTCATCTTTTTTTTTTTTTTTCCAGTGCTGAAGCTGGCAGAACAAAGAGTTCTGTACAGATCTTAGAGACTGAGCTTAACGTGGCTGTTGTCAGTTTATCAGTTCAACATTCAATAAGGTAATAAACCACACAATCCTGTGCTTTCACAGAAGTTATTTATTAACTGAAAACATTTTTCCATCACAGTTTCAATATCCAGAAATTGCTAAACTGTCACAAGTGTAATCAACATAACTGAGGTGTGAGAATTCAAGTATATCTTTTGTTGAAGAATCACAGCTTTTGCTCTGAAGACAACTTCAAAATTATTCTGTGCTTAACCGATGTAGACCTTACTGACACAAGGATACTATGCTGGAATCCAACCACAGTCCAATCTAGACAAAGGTACTTTTAAAGTTTATTACATACCTTATCTTTAGTTATCAGTTTGTGCTTGTTATCAGGCATAGTAAAAAGGTATTATTTGCCAGGAAAAAAGTAAACATTTACTCATTAATTTTAACAGTGCTGTTCTCAGAAAAGACATCAAGATTTTAAATGCACCGATGCATCAGATCAGTAAGTTTACAATGAATAGAGCAGTGGGTTAAAGAATTTATCCTCCAGCTGCACTGCCCCAAGTACACCCACATTCAAGACTGTACTGCCACACAGAGCAGTAGCTGAGAGAACTTGAATTTTTACCTTATACATTTCACAGGCAGACATATTCCAAGTCTGTGCAATTTCAGTGGCAGATGTTCTACCTGTGTACACTACCTGTAAGTGTGCCTGCAGCACACTGTTATGGTATCCAGGCACCAAGTTAGGACCTTCTACCTAGTTACACTTTCCACTTAGAAAAAAACACGTACTGGCGAAAAAAAACCACAGCTGGCAAACAGCTTCCTCTTCCACAACGCTGCATTCCCCCAGGTCAGGCAGCCTGTGTGCCCAACAGTGTAAGCTTTGCAGTTGGCTCCAAGAAGGTTTCTTGCAAGTAGTGTAGACATAGGCCATCTTTTTTTGCTCTTGACAAGCACATACGCTGTGACTGGTAACAGCAGTTAAGTCCTCACTAGCTCTAATGTGTGGGTTTGATGCACTGGATTTCCAGATTCCTGGAAGGGCAGTCAGGTGTCCCTTAACTGCCCTGCAATTGGCACGATGCACACTCTGCAGGCAGATCACGTGCTCCAGACCCACCTGGTCTCAAGTGTTACACAAATACAGTCTGTGTAGATATTTATTCAATATTTAGAAATACTATGTAGCAGTCAATGCTGCCTTATGTGCGCTTTAAAAACCCCATGAAACTCAGTTCTGGCTTGCTTCCCCCTCCCTGTCTTCTCCTAACCTCCTAACTCTTTGCCCGATTGGATAAAGTATTTTAAAAAGATCCCATTTCAGGGGGTACATTCATTAGTGTTTAGGAAGAAGAGGCTCTGTGGCCTTCTTTTGGTTATTTTTAATAAATAATGGGTAATGCCCCACCAAGTAAATTAAATCAACACAGGAAATAAAACTTATTCCCCTCAGCCTCTGCAGTGATAATTTGCCAAATTAACATTGCACATTTTTTGAAGTGCTTCTTTTGACTGCCATTAAAATGATGTATAAATAGCACTGTTTCTTTCATATTAACAAAGTTTTAAATCATCTTTTGAAGACGACAAAATAGTGAGGTCACATGTAGGAGTCTCACCTCTAATCACTTCCATTTAAATTTCTATTAGGTCACAAGTTAGCAGAGTTCAAAGGTTTTCAAACCTTCCTCCCTAATGGACATTCACCTGTGTAACAACAAATTCAATTCAAGGCACAAAGCCCAGAGGAATGGAACAATCTGCCTGCACGTTCTTTGGAGGAGGTGAGTAATGGTCCTTTAGACACAGAGCAACATTTACACCAGTGTCTGCACTTCTACCCAAGGAGAGTCACGTTCTTCCCATGGAAGGGAATTCAAACTACCGTGTCACCACTTGTGCTTCATTCACACAGCTCTTACAGTGTCCCCATACCATTCTGCAAGTTACTTCTGCTAGTAAGCATCCCATCTTCTTTCTGCTACTTCCTAAGCCAGCAACTCCGTGTCCTGGACTGTCCTGTTCCCAGAACTGCTGGGGCTCACAAACATAAACCAAGGGCCATATTTGATCCCAGGCGTGCAAGATGTTAGGCACAAATTACAGCTCTTTGCTGAGAAGCCCAAAGCTGAGCGGGTGGCAGCACTGGCACCAGCGCTACTGGAAAAGCCGACCCTCCGCCTGCCTGGATGCCTAGCAGCAGATTTCCCCACAATTAAAAAACTCAAAAACAACAACAAAATTAAGACACACCTGCTTCTAAAAGAAGGTCACATAACCACATTAGAAAATGTATTTACACAAAATCTCAAGGGAGAGCGCCCTCCCAAGCACACGGAAAGACCAGAGGCAGTAGGAAAGGGTGGTCTAGTTTCCCCCTGCCAGAGGTTACAATCTGGCTTCGTTATTTGCAAGACCTCTCAGTTGCACAGGGGTAATCCAAGAATAATAAATGTGCATTCTTCCCTACTCCTTACTACAACCAAGGGACATTGTGATCACATTGCTGAAAAAACGAGTGTATAAGCAACACAGAATACTGCAACTATCTCTACGCAGGAAAAAGAGTTGCTTAGCTGCACTCATACATATTTCTGGTTGGAGAAGCTTATTAAAACTGAAGCACTCTTTTCCAAGCTGTTGGGATTGTGCTTTTGAAGGTGCTTATAAGCCACCAAAGCAGACATATTTTATTTCTAAGTATTCATCGATGCCGTATTTTGAACCTTCTCGCCCTAAGCCAGACTGTTTCACCCCACCAAATGGACTCTCCACTGAGGAAACTATGCCTTCATTAACTCCAACCATTCCAACTTCCAGCTGTTCTGCAACTCTCCAGATCTGAGCTGGATCTTGAGAGTAGAAATAACCTGCAGTGCAGACACAGAAATACAGGAATGAAAACTAAAATGAGAAAAAGCAATGGCAGAGGACTGTAAAAAAGAGACTTAGTGACATTAAAAACCATCCCCCCATAGTAAGAAGGCTGATAAACCTGCAGAAAGACATTTATCTGACAGAGGTGTACCTGCTAAACCCACGTTGGCTGCATTTGCTATGGCAATAGCTTCTGCTTCAGTCTCAAATCTGTCAATATAAAGAGAAAAAATACAAATGAAGCCTGGAGTTTTATCTGCCATCTTGCTGATTACTGACACCAAGCAGCCTTATCAGGGATAAAAAAGGCAAGATTCAGGCTTTTTCTTCCAGAAGTGTATTTTACCCATCTAATTCCATTTTCACTTTGAAACAATGGAAGAGTTTCTACCACTTCTCTTAAACATAGTCAAGATTGCCTTTATCCCCCCAAGATTACTGGTGGCTTAAATATTTACTTCCCAGCAGCTATCCCACCAACTTCCCCAACTGCATGAGCACTCTCAACTGCGTGTTGTTCTGCGACCACAGCCGATTGCTCTGGACAGAGAGGAGGTTTTAAGGAGAAAAGAGAGCACTAAATTATCCTCTGTCAGCAAATTTTAGGACTAGCAAGTAACATGACGACCTGCAAAGTCCTGCCTCCTACTTCACACCCAAATCGTGAAGGTGATGAAGGTTTGGCTGCTGTCTACCTTTGATTAATTGCCAATACAATGTAAGAGAAAATGATGCAGAGACGCTAAAATGGGGTCGAGAGAGAAACAAATGAACCACGTATCCAAAGTAAATTTTCAGATGTGTGACCCAGTCTTACGAGTTGCGTGATCGTACAAAAATACTTTTTGGCAAACTGTCATTCAAATCTTATCAAATAATCTTTCATTGTGTTTTTTTAATTGCTATTTTTAATCTAGAAAATTAATAATCTTACTTGATGACTGGTGCTAAAGGGCCAAACGTCTCCTCTTGGGTGCAAAGCATTTTTGTCGTAACGTTACTAAGTAATGTTGGCTCAAAGAAATTCTTCCCCAAGCTGTGTCGCTTCCCTCCAGTCACAACAGATGCTCCTTGAGAAACTGCATCATTTATGTGTCTCTCTACCTGAAGTATGCAAAACAAAAATCTCAAAGTCAGCATATAGGAATATAGGAATAGTGTATTTTCCACTGAAGAAATACTCTCTGGTATTAAATAGGTGATTTTGAAGAGAGGTTTATACTTTGCAGAAGACAGTTTGCAACACTGTTTAAAATGTCTCTTGTATTTCTATTTCTCCCAGTCTGACGTAACTTCAGAGAGATAAATGATGAGTATGGCCGCAGTCTCACAGGTATTAAATATTCAGCCTTTCTGGTGAAGTGAAAAGATTACATCTAACGTGAGAAAAAGTCTTGGCAAGACTAAGAACGACACCTGATTCCGGTGACCAAGTACTAGGAAAACAGAAGCACGTGACTGTCATTCGAGAAGAGAAACAGACAACTTTCACAATGGTACTGGCAAGAACACTGTCCACCCCCTACAACAATTCATCCAAAGATGCCAAAGTAATGAGGAAACTAAAGTAGAGGTCTCCACCTAGAATGCTGCCCTTTGACATCACAGAAAGGCAGTTAAGTAACTATACACAGTGCTTGCTTCTTTGTATATATAGATGGATATGATACACACCCCCAGACTACACTTTTGTGATGCACAAAGATGAGGTGTGAAGGAAAGCAATCAAAGTACTGTATCCTTTGTCTCCCAAGTAACTGAATATTTTCATATTCTATTATTTTATAAGCAGAAAGAATCTGGCAGCATTCAAGGCTGATGGGATTCAAACCAAGCTGGCATATAACTGAGCCACGGTATCTTAGAAGGTATGCATCACATAATTTAATAATCTTTAACCACAGGAAGGGCCAAATATTCTAGAAGATGTGTCTTACTACAATTAAAAACAAATACATTTCCTGGAGTCACAGGTCATCCAAAACAGAAGACTCAAACCATGCTTGTAATGCTTCAAGTGATTACAACAGCCAGAGCTGGTATTTTTAACCTCAATGTATTATTCTGCTCAGCTTTTGCACTGTTGTTCAAAATAAGTTGTCATTCACAGCACCACAGAACTGTGGGATCACCACACAACTCCCAGAGTGTATCCCATTTCAGGAAATGTTCTTGAGAACAGCAAGGTACTAACCAGGAGGAATCAGTGTCTCCTAAAGGAGGAATCTCTTTTTGCCTTAATGAAATAGGAGAATGATACATTAACGGGCCTGTTTGCCTGGAGTTATACATGGACTTGGACAGAACACACTTCCAGCCCCACTGCAAATATGTTCTGACGGAACAGGTGTAAAAATAGTGAAATATAAATCTGAAGTTACTTCATGAATCATAAAAAGGAAATTAAGCTGTCAAAAGTGAAATATTCTATTTGTACCTTCTCCACTGCTTTTTCATTAATTAGTGGCCCTTGGGTAGTTTTTGCATCAAATCCACTTCCGACATGCAGTTCTTTCTCTATAGCTTTAGCAAACTTTTCCACAAATTTGTCGTGGATTCCCTTTTGCACCAGGAAGCGGTTTGTGCAAACACAGGTCTGAAAACAAATGTGAAAATGAAAAACAATCAGTAGTTTATTTTGTATTCAATGTATCCCTGAATTCATTCTGGCCTTCATGCAACAGTTACCAGGTTACTACAGTGATCTGTCCTGCAGCTCTTCTCCGTCAGCCTAAGCTGTTGCCCAGCTTTGCCATTTCTTTCATCCTCCCTCCCTCATTTCAGAAATACAGCTTCAACAAGCTGTCAGCATGTGTGTGAAATGTGCCACACTGCTAAATTTAAGTCAGTTACACTGGGAAAAGGTTTTGTGAGTTCTGTGAACTCTGATAAATGGATCAATGCCCAGAAACTGCAAGAAATGCTTTATAATTAGGCTGCAGAATGCAGGACTGAGCAGCAGAATCTCCAATCACACTTGGTGGGTGGTGTGGGCTCTTTCTTTCTAACTATTTCATTAACTGAGTTTGAGTTTTCCTTCTTCCTGGAATTTGTTTCAAAGTGCTTTCAGTGGCCTACTTACTTGTGCTACCCCTTTGCTCTGACTGTGTCCTATTCTGATTGCTACAGTCTCCCAAAAGTAAAAGCTACTTTATTCTTCCCTGCAGCAGCAGAGGTGCCTTTTGTTAGAACTTAGCCAGTTTGAGTCTGATCGCTCTGTTTCATAGCTCCCTTTCTTTATTCCCAAGATCAGTCTTCTTCTCGTGTTATTCAAGCAACATTTTCCCAACCAGATAACCTCAGTCCTACTGAAAACTTGCTGCTTCCCCAAAGTTGGACTTGGTCAACTTCATGCTCTCAGAAGGCTGGAGCAGTCTCTACACAGTCCTGCTCAGTGAGCTCTTCTGGAAAGTGATGCTCTTAAAATTTTTTTTTTGATTCTAAGTAAAGTACATTTGAAGCAATGTACACTTGAATCCCATCTATCACTTTTTAGGAACTGGTTATTATGGAAAAATCTAGTCATCAAGTGTCTTACCAGATTTCAACCCCCTTGACTCCTACTGGGTCTTTTCAGAACACAAAGACTTGTCAAACACAGAGTCTTGCAGCATTTATCAAGAGCCCTGAAGCCATTACTTTAAGAAACAGCGAGGCACGTGTTATAAAATATAATGCTGAGACCAGGGGCAGGTCGATGTCTTTTCACAGCTCTAGTTCTTCAATGGATTTAATGCTAACAAAGCACAGGACAGAATGCCTCCTCACTCCTCATGCTCTCATGAGGGGGCCTAGGTGAACATCTTCCTTCTCAGCAGTACTACTGACTAACATATATGTTGTGAAAGTAGTGTCAATTCACACTGTTATTCCTCAGACTTGCTGCTGACTGGCTGGAGTGCCCAGAGCTGTGTGACTCCAGCATCCTTCTCTTCACCATGAAGCGTACCGTGCTTTCCTTTTACACAAAATAGCTTATTTACAGCTTAAACTGTATGTACAGCTCCTCATTTTCCACAAACAAGTACAAAAAGGTTATTCTTACCTGCCCTGAGTTTCTGTACTTAGAAGCAAGGGCTCCTGCAACAGCACGGTCCACGTCAGCGCTGTCAAACACTATAAAAGGAGCATGTCCTCCAAGCTCCATGGAAACTCGCTTCACGGTGCCAGCTGCATGTTTCAGCAGTATCTGTAGGTGACAGAGGAGACAGAAATCTGTACCTCTAACCAGCTGTGAACTGTGGAACCACAGATGGAAGGCAGTGAAGAACTAACTCTGGCAGGCAACTGATCTGCATCTTCTCTATAATGCTAGACTGTTTGTTTTCTCCTGTGACAAAAACAAGGACTAATGTCCTTCGTTAAAATCTTTTAGAGATTAAATTCTGGCCGAATAACAAAGTGAAGGATTCCCATCAAGTTCAGTTCTGGTCAGGCTTTTATACACTAGCACTGTCAGTGTTGTTTGCTTTTTCTTTTCTTTTTTAGTACTCGAAATCTTGACTGTTCTTAGATTTTTTTTTTCTAAGATCTGACAGAATTTGGGATTAAAATTTGCCTTTATACCAGACTCTTTTTTTCTCATTCCACATAGAGCCATCCCATAGAATTCGATCATCTATCCACACTGCAGTTTTACTGATTTCATTAGAGATGGTCACAAGATTGCTTACTGACTAAGGCTGACAGAAGAGATTCAAGGGCCTCACTTCTCTAATACTTTCTCTCGCCTCAGAAGCCATTCCTGAATAGTAGCTTTGAATCTCAATTTCAGTGTTCTTATTACTATGTTGTCACTCTATGACACAAAGCAAAAGCATGAAACAAGAGCATCTTGTACAGAATTGTTCACATTATAATTTAATAAAGTGCAGTCATCCAGAAGTTGCACAGAGCCATCTTTCTGTCAAGTATTGATAGTAAACAGACAGCATCTCAAGAAGCACACAACTAAAGAAGACTCTGTATAAAAGCACATACTTTACCCCTATCTTTCCAGTATGGCCACAGTAATAATCTCCAAGGCTATTCTGTGCACTTATGTACCTTTCCTGTTGCTGTTGAGCCAGTAAAAGATATTTTGGCCACCAATGGATCAGTGCACAGAACTTCCCCAACAGCTGGTGTCTGTTCTCTGGAACAAGGAACAACATTATACACCCCCGCTGGAATTCCAGCCTGGTTTGCAAGCTGCAAGACAAGAAACACAGAATTTGCATGATCAGTACATTTGGAATAGTCACTTGATGTTTATTGTTCTGAGGTGTGTAAATCAACGGAAGCTGAGCGTGCACAGTGCTAACAACAACAGATGCCACAGCCAGGAGAGCAGCTTCACTCTGGTTTGAACTGACTGTCGTTCACAGTAACCAAAGGAAAGAGACAGTGATGTTTTGTGTAGCTACATGGCTGGGTCCTCTTGGAGCTCTGGTCTGTATTAGAAGCAACTTTCAAAGACTCTTACTAAAATTAAACTGCTGGATCAAGTCAGCCAGTTTGCACTTTCTTCGTGTATGAAGCTGGCCAGAGTCATCTTCAGAGCCCCATTTACAGCTTCAGCCACTGCTAAGGTAAAGCTGAGTGTAAAAACTCACCTCCCCGAGAGCCAGTGCTGATAAAGGTGTGTCCTCTGCAGGTTTCACCACCACCGTACAGCCAGCCGCCAGAGCTGCGCCAACCTTCCGCGTGATCATAGCGCTGGGGAAATTCCACTGGGACGAGAGAAAAGTACACTCAAACTTGGGAAAATTTTGCCTCCTGTTTTTGCAGAAAGAGCTGATGTTTTCTGTAATTACGCGGTGACCTAAACAGACCTGCTTGATGTGCTTTGTCCTTAAGAGAACATTACAAAGCAGCACTGAAGAAGCGAGTATAAGGTAGACACGAAACTTTACAGGGGTGTTTGCCAGGGCCAGAGGAGCCAGAGCCCCACACTGTGGGCTGAGCTAAAAACCTTCACACGCTTTGAATAACTGAGCTGTGCTTACTGGGGTTATAATGGCTGCCACTCCTACTGGCTGCTTCAGCACCAGGATTCTTCTGTCTTTTGCAGATGCTGGAATGACATCACCATAAACCCGGCGAGCTTCCTCCGCAAACCACTCCAAAAATGAGGCAGAATACAGGATTTCACCCTGTGCTTCCTTCAGAGGCTTCCCCTTTGATTAAATGAGATTGAAGATATGCTGTAAGCGACAGACTGAAGCAATAAAAACAAATTTTAATCACTTTGGAGCTTCTGTTCTTTTCAGATTACTTTATAATTCTGCATCATGCACGCTGCCATCTCCAGAAAGGATTATATGATTGCAGCAGCAGTTCTTGTCCTTGTATAGTCAACATTTTGCAGGTTGTGCCTGGATTCACCCCTGCCCAAGAGGAGGAGCTGGAATAGCAAAAGCAGCATGTGTTTATTTACAAACCCAGCAGTGAGCTGCTATTACCATTCTGAAGAAGATGCAAATCGTGGCAAAACAGTTACAAGTTTATGTCAGGGACAGCTGTTTTGGGGAGTATCACTTTGGACTACCTCCAGGTCTGATCCTGTGAACTGAATGACCATCAGCAGCTGGGACAGCCCAGAGGAACTGCTGAAGTATCTTCCAGCATGGCACTACCCAAAAGGACACCAGCCTGTGAGCTCCCAGGCTGCTCTGCAATGCCAACCACCACATTCTGACTGAATCCAACTTGGAGACTTGATTTAATAGTGGTGCAATTTTTTCTGAGTTCATGAAACTTACAAAACGGAAACATTTCTGCCATGCAGACCATGGTTTTGGTTGACATAAGCTTTTGCACACCATGAAGAACAGCATGGGGCTGATTTCTGCTGGATTGTTAGCTATTATTGTCATCAAAATAACGTATCGTACATGTGCCAGAGAGATGTTCAAAACGTTATCCCCTGACCTAACAGTGCAATGTGAACACACAGCATGTCTGCTAGGCTCAACTTTTTTAAGCGATAAAAAAGTATGCAGTGGTGGAATGAAGACAGGGCGTTCTGACGGCTGTAGGGTTTACTTTGTTTCAATGTGAGCACGCCTGTGTCACGCTTCCAAAAAGGCTGAACGCCAGCGCAGGGCAGGTTCCGTGTCACCGGCAGCCGGCACCTGCCGCTGTACTCACGTTCTCGGCCGTTATGATCCTCGCCAGCTCCTCCTTGTTCTCCACCATCAGCTCGAACCACCTCCGCAGCCGCACGCTCCTCTCCTGGAAGAGAGAAGCTGCCGTGGGACGAGAATCCCGGAGGCCGAAGCGAAACCCCGGAAGACCCCCGGCGTGGTCCCGCAGCCCGCCGGGGGGGGGACGGGACGGGCGGCCCTCGCCTGACCAGCCCTCTCCGCCCCGGCCGCCTCCCGTCCCGGGCGGCGCTGGGAACCTCGCCCCGGCCGGGGCCCCCTCACCGCCCCCTCGCCGCCATCTTCCGCGGCCGCTCACCTTGGCGGGGAGGCGGCCCCAGGCAGCGCCGGCCTCATGCGCGGCCCGCACGGCCGCCCGTGCCTCGGCCACCCCGCAGTCGGCCACCCGGCCCAGCTCCTCGCCGCTGGCCGGGTCCTGCACGGGGAAAGCGGCTGCCGCCTCCACCCAGCGACCGCCCACCAGGCCGCCCCGGCGCACCAGGGCGGCGGGCAGAGCCCAGCTGCCGCTTCTCGCCGGGGGCGGAGGGGGCAGAAGGAGGAGGCGGCGGCGGGCGGCGGCGGCCCGCCGCGGCAGGAGGCTCGCCATGGCCGCGCACCGGCGACAGGCGCTGGGGCCCGGGCCCGAGCCCGCCCGCACCGCCCCGGAGGAGGAGCTGCGGAGGGGTCGGGCCAGAAGCGGCCTCTCGCCGGAGCACGGCGGGGTGCGGGCGGGCAGCTGGGTTGAAGCGCTTGTTTCGGCCTCGCGGGGCTGGGGGTACATCAGTGGGGGACTTCTGCTTTCCGGGGTCCGTTCCCCCAGCCCCTCCGAGACCCCCTCTGAGGGGACCGGCGCTCGGTGGCCTGACTCCAGGAGCGTCGGCCGCGGGCGCGCTGGTCCAGTGCCCCTCGTCCCAGGCCTCCGCCCACCAGGTCGGCCTCTGGCACCAGGGTCACGAGAAGCCCCTGCCCGGTGCCACCATCTCTCTGGAGACCAGGGTGGCTCTGCCAGCCTTGCCCGCAGGCTGAGCAGCAGCCCGGCGCGGTGGCTAGGCCAGCTTGGCGCCGAGGGTGCCAGGGAACTGCACCGTGCCAGCCTCTGCATGCAGAAGGTCAGGGCAAGATGTGTGTCGGGAGCACTAGCACCATGTCCCCCCGTACACCGGTTGGGCTTTCGGTTGGGATCGTATGACCCAACCTCTTACCAGCTCACCAAAGCTTATGGATTTTTAATCACCTGCAACTCCCGAGTTAGTGTGTTTCTAGTGGTACTTCTTTGGCAATTGGCTTTAGTTTTATGTGAAATCTGGTGCTGCTGTTGTAAGGCGAGTGCCCTGTGAGCTGCATGAACTGTGGGAGGATGCTTTCCTCTGCCGTGTACCTTAACAGAAACCTCACCGCTGCTGTGCAGAGATGATATCCCAGACACGCTGCAGAATTTGAGAGGGGAGAACACCTATGGGTTATTTTTTATATAAGTTATTTTTATTTGAGATAAAAGTATTGCTATGAAATAGCCTTTCAAATACGGCAGTTGTTTACTTGCTGTGTCAGCAATATGTCTGAAAGAAAAGACATGCTCCGTAACCTCCATTTCAAAGGTCACAGTGCTACTGCTCCAGGCTTCTGGAAATCAGTTTGAGGCAGCATCATGGCTGGTTTGAAGATGTGGTCTGTTTTCCTGTGTTTACTGTGCCATTTCTGCCAAAGATGTATGCCAAGTGGAATTTCGACACATGTTGAAATAGGTAAGACGTGGTCAGAATGAATTGTCTTGTCTTTTGAGTTGCTTGCGGAGAGAACTAAATTCAGATTTGCTTGGAAAGTAAAGGGAAGAAATAAAGTAATAAGTATTGTATGTAATTTTAAAAGTTGCAAATAAAACACAGGATAGATGAGCAGTTTGGTGTTGGAGTTTGAAACTTTACTGGTTTTATAAGCAAACTGCTTGAATCAGTTTGGTTGGGGTTTTTTTCTGTCTTGCAAAACACAGGCATTATGTAACTTGAGTGTTTGTGCCTGTGACTCTTAGGGTTTCGTTTGGAGAAAGCAGAGGAATAATTCAGGCATTTTATGGGCTTGTTACATTTAAGCTAAAGAATAACATAGATCATTTGTGGTAGCACTGTTCTCAAATCACCATGTGCTAATTTTGCTGTTCCTGCATCCAATAGATGACATGCTGTGATGTGTTTGTATCTCTGACTAACATCATGAAAATTTTGTTGTGTGCCTCTGGTAGGTTGGTATCTGTAGCCTGAGCAGCCTAGATTTGGAGAGGATGAAGGAGACAACTGAGTGAATATCAAAGCGGGGAAATATTTCTGCTTTGAATTTCTTCTTTGCACGTATTATTTTTAAAATTGGTTTCTGCTGTAGCTCTTGCAAGAACACTCATGAGTAATGCGAGGTTATTCTGAAAGGTTGACTCATAATAAATTGGTTGTTCTAGTTGTTTGTTCTTCCATTTCTAAGTCTCTTGCTCAAACAAACAGTAAAACCTATGATGCCTCTATTCAGGTAGCCTCAGGCTTTTAGCGCTGAATACATGGAACTTTGAACAAGTTAAAGGCTGAGATTATTCATGGCATTCATCTGAGACTGAGACTATGTTCCCTGACTGAGTGTTGGACCCTTGGTCAGCATCCTGTGGCCGCTAGCTTTTTCTGATATGTCAGGAAACCCGTAGTGATCAGTAGGAGAAGTCACCCTGCCCAAGGTTAGGCAAGTTCCTATGTCTTTGTAAGCTCAGGGCTCTTAAGTGCTGAGTATGAGCTTCTGAAAAGTTGAGACGACGGTTTTGGCAGAATAGAGTGCAAGAAATCACAGAATAGCAGGGGTTGGAAGGGACCCCTAAAGATCAAGTCCAACCCCCCTGCCAGAGCAGGATCAGGTCCCACAGGAACATGGCCAGGTGGGTTTTAAACTTCTCCAGAGAAGGAGACTCCGCAACCCCTAGGGCAGCCTGTTCAGTTCTGTCACCCTCACCATGAAAGAGTTTCTCCTTATGTTTCAATCTACAAAGAGAAGCGAGAGCTTATGGATCTGTCCCAAAGCAAGCATTTCTTTCTAATGAAGGAAGCCTACTGCAGAAACCCTGCATTTATGTAATTTAAAGGCCTCGTTTGTCTGAGGAGTAGTGCGGTGTGTACACTGAACTATTGGGTCATGGTTTACAGGAAATTTTGTCCATGACATTAAACTGGGATCAACTCTCATGCTTCTAAAATCAGTGCTTTTATTAATGTGCAAATAACAGTCCATGATGATAAGATACTTAAAGTTATTGTCAAACACAAGCACTGATTATTCCAGGAAAAAAACCCAACACAACAGACCATAGAAAGGAACTCCTCTGACTCAGAACGAGTGCCAAAGTCTGTCCTGGACAGACTTTTGAAAGTACTTTTAAAACAGTGAAAAGCTCAGTCTGTTCAAAATGTTGATCATGTCCAGTGTGCTTGGCAGGGCCGTGCTGTGTCTTACTTGCCATGGCTTCTCCCTGGAGGCAGGTCTCACACCCCCAGGGGCTCCTGCCAGACCTGCAGAACTCTGTGGATCCATCACAAAATCTGTCATAAAGGTGAATTTGTAGGAGGACAAGGGTAGTGAGAGAAGTCAGGGGGGATGGGAGACCAAAAGCAAACTGCCAAAGTGTGGCTCTCCGACACTGGGAAGAGATATGTGCTGAGATGGCTGTGCCTTAAAATTGCAGATAACTTTTTATTATTATTTTAAAGTTATTCCTGCTTTGGTGCAAAATTGGTCCTTAGGAAACCTTAACATATTTGTTTAAGGATCAGTGGGTAAAACTGAAAATGAAACACCATTCAAACCCACACAGTTTTGTCTAGATCTTATCCCAGAACGAGAACAGAGGTTTTTCTTGTGATGTGGTTTATTTGGTAATCAAATTAAATTCAGCCCATTCTGGGTTATCTTGATCAGTCTTCATTTGTAAGTAGCTTCAAGCGAGGAGTAAAATTCAGCGTGGAAAGGCAAGACAATAACCCACACGTGCTGTTTCAACCTAATAAATTCAGAGGCAATGTTGGGTGTTTTTAGGACAGGGTTACTAGATTATCCCTGGCATCTGCATTAATTAGGAGACTAGAGGAAAAGTTATGTCAGTTTGTTTCCTTTTCTTGTTAGACTTGCTCAGTAAATATTTTGGCAGTAAGACTGACTGCCCATTCGGTGAATAAATAATATTATTTACCTTGCTGACTTTAGATTTTTGTTGGTTTTCATACATGTTAAAAATTAATCAGACTGTTAAACATCCACATTGATTCCTGAGGTCTTTTTTACAATGTTAAGGGCAATGGTGAAACTTTACTACAATTCAGGTGGGTCCTTTACAGCTAGAACTTTATGTTGGGTCCTCTGTAGATCCTGTCAGTTCACTGCTGTAGCTTAGCTCTGGACACAGGGTGTTCCTTTTCCCTGCGATTTCAGCTTTGCTGGTCAGCTTGGGAGCTGGGGTTTGGAAAGATACTGGTGAGACCTCAGTGCCCAGATGTGCCATAGAAACAGCATTTCCTTGTCAGGTGCCTAGGTGAGAAAAAACACCCTCTCAGAAATTTTTGAGAGATCAAGTTTTGTGCACCTATGCCACTGGGGCTTGCAAGGTGGTGTATTCTGGTTTTGATTCTGCTTCTAACAGAACACAAACCTGGCCACAGCACCCGCAAATCAATACTTCAATATGTTGTTTTTCAGCACACAGAGCTCTGGAGTTTTTCATGAAGCGTGAAGGGAATGTTAATTATAGACAGGTAGGAAGCATATTATTGCTTAATTGTGTACACCTTTCTTCTGGATGTGTCTGTGTCTGTCTCCTTGTCTTTCTTTACTATTTATTCTCAGTAATGCATGTGAAAGCCTTGTGTTTCGACAGTATTTTTACCTTTTTTGTTGGAAATCATTTGACTTCTGAATACTATTACCAATATGGAGCAGTTATAATGTGTAGATACTGTTTGTCGTTTCTCACACGTTTTCCCATCTTCTTAAACCATATCCTCCGTAGTGATCAGTAGGAGAAGTCACCCTGAGCAGTTGTATTAGCAGAGGGCTTTTGGAAAGGAGATTTAATAAATATAAGGACAGCAAAATGACGGGAAGGATTTTAATTTGGTCCACCACATAAGTCATTTAACTGATTCCTGGCTGGTGCCAATAGCATTTTCTTTCATGGGCTGCATACAGCAGAGCACTGTAACCATGCGGACAGTTTTCATAATCAGATAAACAAAACATCTCTGTATTTAAAACATTTTTAATATCCTTTGGGACAACATGAGGAAGACCATATTCTATAACTTGATCTTTTATCGAAGCAGGAGATTGCTCAAGGGAAGTATTCACATTGCTGTAGACAGCTCTGCTGCGATTCAGACGATGGAAGTTGGCAGCCCAGGCTTCACGTCTAGTCCAAGAGGAGGGCACCTTCAGAAGGTGACTTCACCAGCACCTGTGTTAGATCATAGGAACACTTTCCTAAGCAGCCTTTCAAATTACAGTGTATAATCATTAGTTAGTTTTGCTTACGAGGATTTGGGCGGGCAGAGGGAGGAAGGGAATGATGGGCAATGATGATGACACTGAAATAACACATTTAGCAAGGTAATATTTGCATCTTGCTGCACATTTAAATTTCACCCTTGATATTGTCAGGAAGGGGTGTTTCTGTGCTGTGCAATACCATTCTGAGTCCTTTTTTCCTTTTCCTAGTTATTGCTAACCCACCAAGATGCATTTCAGGCTGGGAGCGTTTATCCTGATGCCTTTTATCCTTCAATCTGCAAAAGCGGTAAGAAAAGCTTTGTAAGTCCAATACTGGTGACAGCTGCAGTATTATGTGAAATCCTGTAGAATTTAGTAAGGTTGAAAATAGTTATGTTGAAAGAAATTAAGTATGGCCAAAAATACCTCTTGCAGAAAACATCCACCTTTTGTGGATGTTTTTGTTTTGAGCCTTTTTGTAGAACTTTTAAAGAAAAGAATACATTTCAAAATGTGTTTAGAAAGTAACTTTTGATTAATTTAACTATTTATTGTGTCGGGCAATTTAATAGCGTTTTATACTTGGGCCACTTCTCAACAGTTTCTTTAGTCAATGCAGAAGAAATAGATACCTCTGCAGGAGTCCGACTTAGATACAGAAGTCTACTCTGAACATTTGATTTTGGTCTAGCAAATCCCATCCTTATGTTACTAGTTCAAGTAAGATAATTGATGATTCAAAGGATTGTTCCTCATTTCCTCTGCCCTCCTCCTGCTCCTACTCAGAATGTATCTTGGCAAGTTTGCAGTTCTGTTGAAATCGTGATAGTGGTGACAGCTCTTCTCTGCCCTGAAGTGTGGCACTTTGGGGTTGGTTACCGTGCCCATCAGCTTTTCTGCCATACAATTTGATGTGGTCATTTAGTCAACAGTTTCTCTGTCAACTCTTTTTCCTCTCCACTTGGAAGGCCGTTTTTCGTTGTACTGCACCTACTCACAGACACAGAGAAGGGGAGCAGGCACAAAATTGTCAAGGTGTTTAAAACCAAAACCATAGCACGCAAATCTAGTATCTTTTTCAATAGGATAAATTGTATAGAAATACATCTCATTTGGCCCTTCTCATGTAAGGGGATTACAAAATGTATCGTACGTATGATATGAAATTGTTCAAATGTCTATTTTTTTTCATGGAGAAAACCTTTTCTTTTTTTCCTTTTTTCTTTTTTTTTCCTTTTTTTTTCCTTTTTTTTCCTTTTTTTTCCTTTTTTCCTTTTTTTTCTTTTTTCTTTTTTCCTTTTTTTTTTTTTTTTTTTTTTTTTTTTTTTTTTTTTTTTTTT
>JANIJG010000980.1:0-29581 GCA_024611175.1 Megaceryle torquata | reverse complement strand
TAGGTGATCCTGCTCTGGCAGGGGGATGGACTGGATGATCTTTCGAGGTCCCTTACAGCCCCTGACATTCTGTGATTGTGTGATTAGGGCTGAAAACACCATATTGAAGTGCTTTAATCACGTGTTTCTTTCATTCTTCTGTTAGATGACCAGAAATGTCACAACAAAGAAGCTACCCAGGCTATTACTAAGAGTAGTAGGTAGACTAACAGAATGTTTCTTCAGATTAAGCCCTGTAACAACTGACAGAGACAGCAAGCTATACATTTGCCTTAATATATTTAAAGCACTTTTAAAATAAACTGATAAAGTCTACACAGTATCCAACAAAAGACCAAACCCATGAAGACAGTTTAAATGCTGGCCTCTCCTACCTAATTCTCAAGCTGAAATTATGGTTCAAACGCTTGGAAACACACAACAAAATATTAAACTGTCCAAACAAAGCCATATGGAAAAATACTATCATGACAACTCTCAGTTAACTTCGATGCAAGATACTCAGAACAAGAAGGCTCGTAGCTTACCTTTCTCTGTCCAATTTCAGCTTTTCAACCAGAACAGATCAAAGTGAAATTTAAAAGCTATTATGACTTAACAATATGGTTTTACTTTTTAAAATTAGATGATTACACTTCTAAAAGCTAAAACCACAGAGCCTGCTGCTGCCAGAACATACTAATTAAACACCATTATTCAGAACAGAAAATTGAAATAAAGTTCCTATTATAAGGGGAAAACATTTAAGGCCATAAAATATGATTAGAACAAACTTTAAAATTATTTTTAGAAGTCTATTAAAAGGGAAGGCAGCCAAATATACAACAGGCAGACACCCTCATACACAAACTTTGCAACTTACCGTAGCAAGTCCACAGCGACTCTCTCGGATTGTGGCACAGCACCCAATAAGTCCAATAATAAAAAGAAGTGTTCCCACAGCTATGATAATGACTGCTGGAATTAGTGTGTAGACATCTTCAAAGAAGTGATCATAGTCATCATATGTGATGAACACATAGGCTCCCACGTAGCACAGTATGCCTGCTGCTGCCTACAATAGACACAATAACCTGTTAAATTTAAACCAAGCCCTCCTTTCAGCAGGGCTACTTTGCAACAATTATTTTCTCAAACACCATAAAGTAGCCTTAATCAGAAATTAGATTTTACTTAAATTTAGACATCTTTTCTAGGTAATATCATATGTTTATTAGGAACATCTTGAATGGAGGCTAGCCAGCAGTTTTTCAAACTACATCTAATCTAGGCAGGTTCAGTTTTGACTACAATTGTAGAAGTCTTCTGAGGCATGTAGTCTAGAAATGAGGGTAACCGTGCTATGAAAAACAAAATCCTACTCCCTGCTCCTAAGTGAGCTTTCTATATAGTCTAACATTCACAAACTGTCTTATGCTTTTGAGAACATGATTTCAGCCCATCCAAGTGGTAACTTATTTGCTATTCAATAGATGTATACAGTTTTTATCTACCCTTATTTAACAACTATTTATTCTTCCATTTTGCTGATTGCGCCCTATGACTGAATATTAGAACAGAATACATACACACATTTCAAATTTTAACATCTGCTAGGGAAAGTTTAATTGCTAGAAACAACAGGCTTTCTGAAGTGTTCACAGCACTGGAAAAAATCTGATTCTAACCACAAAGCAGGCAGGAACAAATGGAAATCACCAATTATCGGGACAGAACCAAATATCTAGAGAGACCTACCACAAAACTTTTAAGAGATGTTCTCAGAAGGATCATTGTAAGAACAAAGTGTTTATTAAACGCACAAAACCAAGTAAGACTCGTAGGACAGACCTACCACTAGATAAACCACTAACAAAGCACATCAATCTAATATGAGCTTCTCTCACAGTTACAGGGAACCCAACACACATCAATACCTTCATTAACTTGAGCTGAAACCTAGTGAAGGACATACAGCTGGTGCTTGAGGAGTCAGCTAACATACAATTGTTTAAAAATAAAAGGGCCTTATCAGTTTTTCCCTTTACAAAGGTCTTTCATAATTGTCTTCACACTTGCTGCAGAATGAAGCAATGCTGCCATATATTAAAATAAAGCATTTATGTTTAACTGATTTACAATGATGGACACTAAAATGTGATGCTTTTTTGGCGTCTCAATACAAGGTTAAGGCAAAACAATCTACTAAGATGATGCAACAAGATTAGGTAGCAAGAATATGCCATGATCTGGGGAATTTCATTTTGCTGTAAAAGGTAGTGTCCTCATACCACGGACACGAGTTCACTCAGCTGGAATATTACACACTTCAGCTCTGATCTGTGGAAGAACACTGCAGGCTGCCTCTATCCCTCCTTCCTCGCTCAGTGAGCTGTAATCACACCTATCCCTGCACTGCAAAGAGTGCAGACAGACACACATACATAGCTAGTTCCAGTAGCTAAACATACTACAAGACTGGGTCATGGTATTATAGAACCAATATAATAGAGGAACCTGAGGACATTATTATGTCCAATTTCCTGCTCAAAGCAGGGTCAACAATGAACTTGGACAAGGTTGCTCAAGGTTTTGTCCAAGGTCTTGAAAAATCTGAGGATGGGGATTATACATCCTCCCTGGGCAACCTGTTCATTGTTATCACAGAACAAGATGTAGGAAGACTGGTACCTAGTATTTCAGTACTGTTTGCTACTATGTACTAGATGTACTGTAGTATTACTGCAATTACTTCCTATAAAACTATACTGTATAAACACTACTTTAATATTTTACATATGGAATATTCCCCGCAGCACTTTGCTACAGAAACATCAGGTCAAAGAAAATAGGTATTAAGAGACAGCTCAGAAGTATCAACAGTTCTGTGTGGATTTGAGTAATATATTTCACCTCTTTGCCTCTTTTCTGCAGTGAAGGCAAGGGTGGACTCCACAGGAATCTTAAAAGCATCCGAGAGGGTCACATTCATCCAATAAAATGTGCTATGTAAATACAACAGTGGCAAAACTGAAAATTCAGTAACAGTCAAAGAGCAACAGCAAGACATCTCCAGACAACAAAATCTGAATTGAACAAGCTATTACAAAATAGCCCCTTTGCACAGGAGACGCTGAAATGCTAATCCAGCTATACAAATCATGCCACATTAGGTACAAGATGGCAAAACACAGACATACAATTTCTGTACACAAAGCAAAGATTCAAAGTAGTGTCACTGAACAATGGAATTATATTAAATGCTGCGTAGCAATGAAGCGTGTGAATGACAGGACGGTGATGTAATCTCCTACTCTTAAGAACTAAAATGATTGTTAGAAATATGGTATATTGCAAGGGGGTAGATGAACAAACACAGCTGTGGCTGGCATCAGGCACAGAAAATACACAACAGAACTGAAATCAGACCCCTTTGTTAACCCCTTTGTCCTTCTCTTATGCAAAACTTAAGTGGCTTCCCCCCCCCCCCCCCAAGAAAAATCTGGCTTAAACTGCATGAGCACATATATTTAAAGAATATACTTGAAACAAGTGCTCTACAGGTGTTAGCTTTCCTTCCCTACTTCAAGCAGCATACAGATTTTAAGAAACTCTGCTCTTCTAGTACTATGCCAGACAAAATGTCTGACAAGTACAGAGATTAAATATTGCCTCAAAAACTAAGAAAAGCCACAGTCTGTGATCATTAAAAAAATATATAGTATCTTGTAATGACTATTGGCAAAGTAGCCATTTCTTTACACTTCTCAGATTAAAGCAGCCTGGTCTGAAGACTTCATTAAATCCTTTCCACGCATGGTACTATAATGGCTAATCAGTCAGAATTTGGCCATAGGTTTTACTTTTGAAGAATGCTGTAGAACTGCTGTGGAAGAAACTGCAGAATTTTGGGAACAGCAGTGTGCATTCACATATCTATAAACCTTGCACTAGAATCAGTAAGAAACTGAAGATAAAGACACTGCCTCTACTTGATGAGGTGACCATACCCTTAAAATTACTGCTATGTCTTCCTCGGAGTCACCTCAGGAGGCAGGGGACAATGTACCAAAAGCAAAGGTGCCTGCTGGAGCTTTCACAAATTTTAAAAGCTATGAAGATTAAAAACTCCCTTCACATGTACCACAGTTTAACACTATTTTTGAACAGATACAATACCTAGTCTATCATGGAACAACAAAACCAGCAATACTACCCAATTAGTTTACAGGAAGACAGGTTTCAAATGCCTCCCCTTTTCCTTTCACATCACAACCACAGGTTGCTTAGTGTTTTCTTCAGCCTGCTCTAAACCTGGAAGAGAAGTCTCTAAATTAGCATTTTAGCTGGGATTAAGAAAATGCTTCTGAAACAAAACTTGCTGCTCATCATCCCATGACTTTCACTTAACTACCTTCTCATTTGCATCAATGAATAGTCCTAAGAGTGTAGACTACCTTCAAATGAAGGTAAATCAGAAGATGAGTGCATTTACTGTGTTAACTGCTAATAAGCATTCAGTCAATGGGATCAGACTAGCCTGAGGTCCTTCCTCCCTCTCCACAACTCAGTAGTTTGAACTTCAGGTCCTCTCCACAACTGGGTTTTGTTTTACCTCCACAGTACCATTTATATATTAATGTAAATATAGCATAAATACTGTGACAACAGATAAGAGCTAATTTTATCTATACAAGTGACAGTCTCCATTAATCAGTGCTGCATCAGTTAAATTCAAGTTACCTGCTGCAATCCAAGAAAAAAAGCACAAGTTCAACTTTTAAAAGAAAAGAAAAATAACCAAAATCTCAAAACAGTACCATGCACTTTAATTTGGTTCTCTAAACAGGAATTATCTAAAGAAACTGATATCTGTACAAGACATACAGATAACTTAGGAAAAAATAATAAAATAATCCAAATCTCAATGTTTTATTATCTTGCAGAGTAAACAGCAAATCTGCAGAAGTCCAAACTCATTCAAGTCAAAGACATTTGAATAAAAAGCCACCACATTTACAAGAATGCATTTCCTATCATTAAATGGAAGCCAAATACACAAACCACACACAGTTCAAATAAGGCTTTGATAAAGAGCACTTGAAGGAAGAATTCTCAAACTTAATCTGCTCAAAGCTCTGAATAGAGATGGCAGCAGCTCCTGAACCTGTGCCAGGTCACACACATGCTCTAGGGACATGACTGGTTATGAGCATTCACATCCCTTTAGAACTATTTGCATCTAACTGGCAGTACTGAACCTGAAACTGCATACTCCTGTTTTAGGATGATTCAACCTTGTTTGTTGCAAAAGGCTTGAACAATTTTAGGCATCCATTTCATCACAAAAAATACATAGACCTTTTGTAGTTCAGAAAATGCTTAATATTATTGCTTTGACATGGGCCTCTGAAGAGTTATTAAAAGCTGAACAGGTAAGCAAAGCGCTGGGGGGAAAACTGTATATTTTATAGTGTCATTAGATCTTCCAATGATAAACATCAGTCAAAGCATTATAGGAAAGCATATTTAAATATCTGGCATTCCTAGAGCAAGTGACCTTCTCCCCCAACTTTGGGCTGGTATTAAACAGCCTCTTAATCCCATGCCTATTTCAAAATCAGCTTTCACCTTTCACATTCACGGAGGCATACAAGGCTACCCACTGTCTAGATGTACCTTGAACAGTTTCAGGTTTGTTTTATTGCTGTTGTGGGTGGGGTTTGTTTGTGGATTTCTTTTGTTTGCTTTTTGAAGTAGGTTGCAAACACGCAAAACTGTTTTAATGTTTTTAGTAACACTCAGATACTGCAGTAGTTTGAAGCTAAAAATTGATCGAGCTAATGACTGGTGAGATATTTAAACTCCTACTTCTGTTGATCATTTATCAACTATGAACACAGCAGCTCCAATTATAAACTTAATGCTTCTTTATACTGCCCTACTAATGTAGCTCATGAACAGATCTGATGAAAACTTGTCCAAAACCTATAATTTTTACAAAGCGTTGTCCTTCACATTACTTCTGCAGTTTACCTCACTACTGAATTTTCTTCACTTTGGGACCACAGTAGAACCCACAAAAAAGTTTCTGAATTTTTTTAGTACTCTTTCAATTCATTAGGCTAAAGAGGGGTATTTGTCCCTTTTGAATATGCATTTTACTCAGTTTTATGAAACACACACTCTCTGAACAAGAAAATGAAGGTAGCACTTAGACCCGATGTCCAATTAGTTAAGAGGAATATTTCACCTTTTTGGTGAGGACACCTACTCATAAGTTCCTACTACTGCCAACTTTACCATTTGCTGACTGGTAAATGTTGGTAGTAATACAGACACCACTCTAAACCCAACTATTGTTCATTCCACTACTAAAACACCTTTCTTGACCATGACTGTAAAATACATCCATGCTATATTCAGATAAAACATCTGCATTGTCTTTGATAAAAAGAAGAAAAATAAAAACCCTAAAAAATTTCTTCCATGCTACCAGTCCCTTTCCTTTTCTCCCTGGATCCTGGCAGGATCATCTTCCCAACCTGTATTACTTTGATATGCTGATGTTCAACATAAGAATTGTTCTAACTTCCTTTAGACTGATGCAAACATGCATATACTCCAGGAGAGATTTTTAAGGATCTACAGTTACCTGTTTCATTCTTTGCAATGGTCACTTTCCTCCAAGCATACCAACACCTGAACATTTCCCATTTGCGAGTAGGGACACTAGTATCATGATCTGCCATCCAGTTTTGGGGCTTCTTAGAGCCATTATCTGACTTTTACTGTATTGCTCTGACATTTCAGTTCTCTCCAACACTAAAGTATTCATAGTCTGATTACTGTTAGAGTTCATGATTTATTACTTTTTCTTTTAGCTTTCTGTCCTTCAAAATCTAGTTCAATTTTAACTTAAAAGGCCCTATAGGATCTCTCTACTGTTTTTATATCTCATATTATTTTCTGTACTTCACTATTTCATATGTCCCTCTCCACTCCCATCCAAAACATACACACCCATACTTGACTTTTTTCCTACTTGCTTAAATTGTTTGCCTGACACACTACTTTGCTTTCATCAGTAGTAATTTAAGTAGAACACTAACAAAATCCTTTCGACGAAAACTAGCAATTCCATTCAACATTATATCATAGTTCAAAATATTTTAAAGCATTATAGAACAGAGCCATATACAATTCAAATAATTGCTTTGTCTATAGTAGTCAAATTCAATACATGAAACTCAAATTCAAATGCTTTTGCAGCTAAAGAAAAAGACTGAGCTAGGCTGCCTTTTCATTTAGTATTACAATTTTTAAATATCACTAATTAAAAGAGGCAATGCACCAGCAGAGTGAGGTGGTTGGTTTGTTTGTGTTTTTGTTTTGGGGTTTTTTTAAACCTAGAAGAGATGTTAACATAGCCATTTGTTTACATCTATTTCATCATTCTGTTTGTAACTTGACCTGGTGCTCCACTATTTCCAAATTCCTTGCCCTGCCCACTCCACACTACAAAGTCTCACCAGGTAGAGCAATATTTCAAATTACACATTTAGCTTTGCAAATTGTTTTGCTTCTCCTAGGTATCAGCTCTACCTTTAAGCACGAGATCAGATGCAAAAAAACCCGCTGAAAGTTGTCATACAAACTTGAAACCTACCCTGAAAAGAAATAGAAATATTACTGTGTTACTTGAAAGACAGTTGAAGCTTTACCAAAAAACACAGCCTGTCCCATGTTTGCTACCTGAAAATTTATGTCCAAATACAGTAAGAAAAAAAAAAATCACTCAGAGGGCATGACATCAAGTTTTACATCCTAATTTTAATATATAAAAAAATATATTTATGCATGTGACTCCGAAGCACTACACAATCCTGAAAATACTCACTTTGCTACCATAGTGGCAGAAGCACAAAATATTCAGTTTATACATCCAAAAAGTGACTGTCCTTCACAACAAGAAGGGCTTCAGTCAAATAATCCCCGACAGGTAGCTTTTCTTTGGGATCATCTGTCAATTATAGTCTTTGATCACCAAAAAACTCTTAAGAAGTTTCTTCATTCCTCAGCTTTTTTAAAGTCCAGATCAGAAACAGTTCTGAAGATCCCAGTAAGAGAAAAATTACTTATTCCTACATGTAAGACAACATGGGCTCTACTTTTTGTTTTGTTTCTACTGTTAAGTTTCCATTAATTTTCCTGTTGCTGCACTTTCCTTATTCTTGTCTACCAGAAACCCAAAACATACTAGATATACACTGATAGCTACAGCTCCTTTTAAGAATAGCACAGATAGTTCCTCTAAGATAATCCTACATCATTTCTAATAGTATGGTTACTGTACTGTGGTAAGCATGCCTAAACTGTGAAGCGAGCATGGAATTACAGAAAGCACTCTCACTGTACAGAACTGAAGCCTTGGGATTTCTCTAAGCAATCATAATGAAGAATGTTGTATAATAGCTTCATCAAATGAACTGTAAAATTAATGATTTCAAGTTGGATAAATAATTGCAAGAGCAACTTAAAGTTAGTTTTCAGCTACTGAGTTGAAAGTATTCCAGGAACAGAGTTCATTCTTTTTTTCCAGAACAGAGAGATGAAAAAAACCCCCCAAAACTCAAAGCAAGCATGGGGTATTAGGCACTGTTTTAGCCAAGCAGGCTGTCAAAGCACATATATTCTTTGTGAATATAAAACAGACACACTCCATTTTCTGAAGCAAGACTACAACAATCTCTGAATATTTTATCCTTCTATCCTGTCTCTTAAACATAAGCCTGAAAACGTTGTCCTAGTATTTCTGAATTCGTTTCTTCAAACTGCTTTCAACTGAATTTTGCAAGTCACCAGATGAAGCTTTAATTTAGGAGCTCACAAGATAAACACAATTGACAGTAGTCTTCAGGTCTTTGTTCTGGGTAAATTTTTTTTCTTTTTCAAATCAATGCAAACTTGCACTTGAACAAACACTGTCTTCCGAAAAGCATGCTGTTCTCAAATACTTTATGATCATTTATTTGTAATTGGTCATATCCAACATTTCATCAAGACAAAAAATACTTCTGATTATCAGCTACTATTTAATATATTTTTTTAAGACTACAGTTTAATGTTTTCCTGTCAAAACAGCCATCCTAATCTTTCCCCAGTAGGTGGAAAAAATAATAATTAAAAAATCTTCAGATTGATGAGAGTTGGCATTTCCACTCCAAAAATATTTCTAACAATATCTGTACTAGAAGTTTCACTATTTTATTTCAAAGATGCATTTATTTTCACATCAATTACTTGCTATGCAATATCTTTTCTTAAAAGGACTTAGCATCTAAATGAAAGTGAAGCCAGTAGCTGACCAAGTAGATCTTGTACGAACTTAAGACAAGACGAAGGTCAACTGAAGGACTGCTTTGCCTCTGCCATTTATATCTACACCAAAATTAATTAATAACACTAAAACATATTAATCTGATCTGTATTCCTCTGATCTTTCTACAAAGGGCAAGATTTACCCGATGCTTCTTACCAATGCATTTATTTGTAAAGTACCTTTGAACTTAAGCACTTTATCAAGTTAAACAAAACTCAAGTGTTTCATGCAAGATCTAGATCCTGCTACTCTTCACGATTACTACTCACGATGCTGTTGTCCTGCAACCCTTTGTTTACTAGGCAATTTGTTTGTCTACAGTAGATGTACTCGATGCTTGATATCCCTGCAAACACAACTTGGCTAAACTCCCAAAGTACCACACCAAAAACTTGGAAAGGTGCATAAATTCCATCCAGCTTTCTGCATGATAAAACTAGCACCTGTCCTGCTGTGACAAAGAGCTTTCACAGCCCATTTTCTTGGGAAAAAAAAAAGAATTCCTGTAGTAATTACCACCACACAGGAATGTACACAATATAAGAATTTAACAGGATGTGAAAAAAGTTTTCACAAGACAATACAGAAACAAGATGACCTTTTACAGCATCAACTAAAAAAAAAAACGTAGTAAGTAGTAAGAGCCTTTTCAAAATGAGATGAACTTGTAGAATCACTGGCAAACTGAGTGGAGTTTAGGTTATTACAGTCAGCAGTCAGATGATGAATGAGTGGTTATGGTTATGACCTGTCAGCAAGCCTGATCTGCCTTCTTCAGAAGGCTTAAAAGAAACTCAAAAAAATAGAAAACAGAAATTGCATCCTAGACTACAGAATATACAGAGTAAAACAAAAGCATCTCTTTCTTTCACAGCAGATGGTCAGAAAATTATCACATCTAGAAATCATAAGACAGCTACCAAAGCACTCTGAATATTCCTGTCCTTCCACAAATATGAAAGCCGTGGTAGTGGTGGCAGTTACGATTCACTTTGACCAGCTACTCTTGCTGCTTTGCTATTGAAAATTCTGCAACTTGCTATTACTACATATGACCATGAAGATGATGATGATCATAGTATCTAAGATGTATATATAATACCCTAGAGAGGCACATTAGACTTATAAAAGCAGTTAAAGGAGCTTTCATAGTTACTTGACCATTTATATGCACTTATCTGCTGTCAAGTCTCAGTGGAAATCTGGATGATCTAATTATCAAAACCAGAACTACATATGAACGACAAATAGAAGATTTCTGTACTAGCACAAAAGCAATTACACTGTCAACCAGATGGGAACCCAATGTTAACATACAGTCAGATCTGTCAATAAACAAAACTTGCTAGATCAAGAGTTGGAATTCTTTCTCTTCTGCCATTTAAAATTGAACATGCTTTACTCCAATGGAAGCATGTAAAATTCCTATTTGTAGGCTCTAACTTGCTGAAGAGAAGAAAACCTTCTATTTCCTTTATTTTCACTTTTAGAAAGCCTACCTCGTTTTACATGCAGCTGATATGCTAGAACAAGGGTACAGCTTAAACAACCCAGTTACCCATATACCAAAAAGCTATCAGTACAACTTGACTCCTTAGGCTGGAGATGGTTTACAGAAGACAAGATTGACATGACACACAGCCTAAATACAATCTGCCCATTTAAAATTAAGCCAGGTTTGTCTCAAAACACCATTAAAAACTCTAAAGCACTAGATTCAGCATAACAAAAAAATAACCACACTCACCGCTGCTTAAGCTGGGTAATTGCAAACTTCAACATGCAATTAAATTACTAAATGCACTAAAAAACACCAATACCTAAAGAAAATATGAAAATTAGCACTAAGACTTGGAGGTGGGGGAGAAACTGCATAGAGAATTTACATTCAAACCACAGTCCAGTGGATATCAACAGCTAAAGAAAAATCTACTTCAAGATGCCATCAAGAATGTCAGTCAAAATGACTACAAGTCCAGTCAAAAACTTGAAGTAGGATGTAGCAGCCATTAAATAACTTCGTTTTAATACCATTTGCAACTATGCATGTAACAAAAAGCCACACCCAGCAAAGCAGATTCCAAACAAATGGCTGTACTAAAAAGTTAATGTAGCTACCTCATAAATCAAAGATAAAGAGTGAAGCCTATACACTTCTAACAAACTTATAAACTCAATCTGCACCACTTAAAAGTCAAATACACCTCACATTTACTGCTCATCTCTCAACAGCTGTATACACAAATGTTCATGAGACTGCAGAGATAGGCATTTTCCCTCACCACGATTTGTTTTTAGGCACCCATGACAAGCATTCTTTTGTAAAAAATTAGATCAGAACATTCATCCTGTAACACTTGTTAGATTTCAATATTAACTGATGTATCTATAGAGAGCTACATTTTAATGTTCTAATATCTTGTTACCCACTATTACTTTTTCACAGCTTAAATCTTTGAGCGGCTGGGATCTGTTCCTGGACCTGGGCTTAGAAGAAATACAGTAGCTAAATGGAAAAAAAAAATCTCAGAAGTTACAGAATATTATTTAATTTGATTTCTTTTATTTAGAGTTAAGTTGTCCTGAGAAGGTCGTTCAGAGCACCCTAGTGTTCCACCATGCCGGGTAAGCTTTTGTGTTACTGTCAGCACGACTGTAGCTGTGGGAGATTTAAGCAACATATAAATACTACGACGCAACTGTAGCTACTGAAAGAAGTGAAGCATGAGGCTTGCTTTTGGAATATTAAGTTTTATATGCAAATTACTTAATTCTGTATTAAAAAGACGAGGAAGACCACAGTGCTCCCTAAGTATTTGGTACAGGTGTCCTTAAAGTAGGAGACCAAAAACGTGACGGCCGTAAGACCGCTACAAAAAAAAAAAAATCAACGGGCAAAGCCCTGAAAGCCTCACTAATGCAACTCAAGCTGTAATCGATTACAAAATCGTTACCATCTCAAGATCTCTAATGCTCGTTAAACCTTTTAGTGACGGGCTACTCAGGCGACACATTCAGCTTTTAGCTTCACCCACCTCCGAACTTTGCAGGCGACGGACCAGGAGGGAAGGGACTGCGCCTACCACAAAAACACGGGGCCCCGCGAAGGGGCAGAAGGCGCCTATTCCATAGGAAGCGTGCAAATACCAGCCGAACCGCCGAGGCGGTGCGGGGGGCTCCCAGATACTGCCGTATGCGAGCGAGGGCCGGGCAGAGAGGCGGAGCGTCCTCAGGGCCGCGTCCAGAGAGGCCGCGGCCCTAAGGGCGCCGCGGCCGGCCCAGGCCCTCCCCCGCCCCGCACGGCCGAGGAAGAGGCAGCCTCGCGCCCAGAGACCCCGGACTCAGCCCCAGCAGCCCCGAGGCTCACCCAGAAGATGAGGTTAAGGAAAACGAGGACGGTTTTGGAGGAGGTGATGCCGCACTGCCCCATCGCGCCTGCTGCTGCCGCCCCTCAGCCTCCGGCCGCTCGGCTCCTCGCCGCTCCGCCACCGGCCCCGGCTCACGTGACCCAGGCAGCGGCGCGGGCAGCCTAAGATGGCGGCCGCTGGCGTCACGTGGCGGTAGGGGGCGGAGGAACCTAAGATGGCGAACTGATCTCTCTTAAAGGAGCCGCCGCTCATTTAAATTCTTAAAGGTGGCGCCGAGGGAGGGGCGGCTGTGATGTCGCGTGTGCGGGACTCGGTCTCCGCCTCCTTCGGGAGAGGGCGCTCGAGGCTCATCAGCCTCGACGGCAGCGCAGCCGTGGGGTGTAAGCCTTCCTGTCTTCCCCCATCCCCGGTCCCGCGGATAATGGCAACTCCGAGTGTGAGGGGAAGAGAAACCCCGCTCGGCTGCCACCCGAGGGGTGGTTTGACGGCAATGCTTTGTGCCTTCGGGAGGCTGGGGGCGGGTGTCTGGCGGATGGGAGTGCGGGGGCCAAGAGTTGAGACGAGTCCGCAAAAGAGCAGCTGCCTATGAGACATCTCTTCCGAGGCGAGAGCGCTGAGGATCTCGCTGGCCTGGTTGCCTTGCTAACCCGCTTCCAACAAAGGGCGTAAAGGGGCACCCTGCGAGGAGCTCTCTGGCTGCACAGATCAATTTTATAGGAGAAACTGATCGTGGCTCCCCGTTACTGTATCTCTGTGCAGCGGGCGTGGCAGGCAGGGACAGCAGTTGTTGAGTGAGAACGGGATGCATTTTACCAGTGGGACACTAGTGGGAAGAAGGAACGCCTCCAGTGAAATAAAAATACATGTCTCTTGTTGCACTACCCAACAGCTGTGAGGAAAGCACAAGTGGTAATTGTTAGAACATTTTGGACGCATCTGAAGAAAGTCAGAATTGACAGTGATGAACAGAGGAAAAGTAAATTATAAGACATGCATGGTTCCCACAAGCTGCTCTTTCGCGGAGACTGCACATGTGCTTTGGGAAGGAGGGCAAGGTAACACTCATCCAGTATACGCTGCCCTGTTTATTCATAAGGTTCTCTTTAGCATTGCCAGGATCCAGGCCTTCATTGTGAAGGCCTTGTTCGCTGTCTCACTAGTCAGACCACACCTCCCCTGTTTCTCTGGCATCATGGTATCTTCCCTCTTGATCTTATCTTCCTTCTCCTCCTTAATCCTCCACTTTTCCTAGAAACACCTGTCATTCCTAAACTGCTCTCCCCTGCTTGGTGAGCTCACTCAATAGCTTCTCCCCATTGCTTTTCTAGCACATTTACTTCTCACATGGAAACAAAACCACCCGTGTTATTGAGGACCTTAACATTTTAGGGATCAGTCTTTTGAAGGGAGACAAGTAACAATCACTTATATTCCACTGTTCTGTTGTCATGGTAGCAAAGTAATGTTTTTTTTCTCATACAATTTTGGGAAGTTATATCCAGAACCAGTTCCTGGATACCATGGAGATACTTTTTCCAGCTTTCTTTTCAACTTCTTATATACTCATGGATGAAACTTCCCAAGTGTGCGTTATCAGACCATTTTCTGTCACTAAAAATTAATTTATATACCCAGAAGATAATTATGCCTAAAGTTAGTTGCACTATTAATATGGTTTTGCATTGAATTTATGACATTTAGGGGGTGATTGTCTTTCAATTTGTGCTTTTTAGTGTGCTGTTTGTGCTTTATATATTACAATCCCGTGACATGGTATTTTTAAAAGCATATATAGATTATACTATCAAAAATGTCATTGTGTTGATAGAAAAAAAAAAAGGTTTCTAAGAGGAATCTGATAGAAAAAGGATTACTGATGATATTTTAAAAATCTGACAAAGATTTTGGTACAACAGTGCTGTTATGTGATTTCAGTTGTGACCAGAACAGAAATAACTGCCCGTTCTGATTTTCTGTATGAATTTTCTCTACTTTCACCACACACTACATATTTTCTTACAGATTCATAGGAACTGTCATTCACTAAACACTCTTCAGTTTCTTTTTTGCATCAAGATTTAGTAACTGAGAATGATGAAAAGGATGCAAGAAAGGGCTAGAACTTTGAGCCTGGAAAGAAGACAAATGCTGTTACAGAAGGGAGGGCCAGGGATGGGGTTGGAGCTGTACACATGCAGAGAACCAAACGGACTGATGGGGAGGATGGCAAAGGGCACTGTGGACAGAGGGGGCATGGACAGACTGCAAGTCAGTCTTTGCAACTAGCAGAGGGATTGTGTGTGGGCTGGACTCATATTGTGAGAGGTGGCAACATCAAGCACCAAGAAAAAGATAAATCCCAAGTGTTCCTCTAAATATGTCTCCTGAAGAGAAGTAAATGTAACAGTGCCTGGCATTCTTCCCTGCAGTGCTGTCTCGCTGCTCTTACGAATAGAAAGCTGGCTGATAGTGGGTGCTAGTCCGGGGTCTTAGGGTCTTAGGGTTTTTGTCAGGCTCTTGTGCAGTGAAATATCCTTTGTTCTTTGGAGAACACATGCAAAACTTTAGCTTATCACCAGTCCCTGTTAATTTCAAATCCACAGGCTTGTTCTGGAATGAGGTGTGGGCCTGTGCTGGCATCTCATACCAAGCATGCCTGTCAAGTGACATTTAGGGGAAAGACTGAGTAGTAAGATGTCATCAGAAATTGCCCCTCCTCCTCCCATGGGATAGTAGGCAGGGAATTTGAGCTCTTGGTCCGTGCAGGTAGAGGATGGGGGTGGCTTGCTCATCTAAGGATAGGCAATGGAGTTCCCAGGAGAGGAGGGAGCAAGATTTGCTGGAAGCAGATTGTAATAAGCAGTTTGAAAACTGGCTACAGTTCAACATCTGGCTTGAGTGAATTGGACTGAACTGTCTCCAGCACACCTTTGCTGCTTACAGCTTCTCAATCTTTCTTGATGTGGACAGGTAGCCTGACTGCCCAGATGTGCTTTTGTCTTTAATACATTTCTCTTTAAAATTCTTCAGGGAAGGTGTATTCAGCATTTCACAATACTCAGCTTGTGACTGTCATCATAGCAATACTTTCAGAAATGTGTACCAGGAAGTATACAAGGATATCCTGCACTCCTTTTGAAGGAATGAGAGGATCAAAGACTAAGGATGGGTGTAGGGCAATAGCAACCCGAAGTTCTCACATGCAGACTGCAACTGTGCTGGCAAGATACTTGCTGCTTTCTGAACTTAGCAGCCTGTTTGGTCTAAGGGGCCGCCCTGACCCTAAACCGTGACACTGCATAATTTGTGAACTCACAGAGGCTCAATCTCTAGCATTTAATCTAAGACCCCATCATGGCACAAGACCACACAGGCTGGCTGGTTGTCTGGTAAATGTACATGGCCTGAGAAGTTGTTTTGTGGACTTGGAAATGCAGAGTGAAGTGTGCAAGCAGATCCGCTTATGATGTAGTTTGCCCTTCAATTTAATTATGCCCGATTCCACTCTGGATTTTTAAATACAAATACCTGGGAGTTAAATTCTGTGGGCACAGTGCATTTTGTGTTGATGCAGTTGAGTCTAGACTGTTCCACAGCAGTGATAATTTCAGTTTCCAGGCATGCATGAGAAGAGTAAAACTGTAATCTTTGCTTTTGGGACAAATAGTACAGTCAGTGTAGTAGAAATGAGTTAACTCCATTTGAATGAATTAGGCAGCGAAGAAGAATGTCCTGCTTTTCACCAGCTCCCAAAGAGGTAATCATAAGCTCATATTGTCATCTTCCATTCTGTTCTTTGGAGTCTTTTACACCAAAGTACAGATAGCACCTTCTTCTCAATTATTACATCTTCTATGTCAGCTCTTCCAGCTCCAGTCAGCTTGATTTTCAGGATCTATATTCTGGGAAATGGCTTCAGTGTAACATTACTTTTCCTTTGGCAGGAGAGTGTGCTTACAAAGCCCTACTCTCCACACCTGGAAGCATACCTTCCTGTCCCTACACTGCCCCAGTCCCTTTCCAGCTGGGCCAGTGCAACTATGTGAAGAGAGAGTGATGCTTTTTTATTCACTACTGCAGAAGTGACTGGGGGCTGAGGAATTCTTAAATCAGACCTGCTGTAAAGGAGGGGTTTGTGAAATCTCAGAGCATAGTTTGATGAGATTTCCCTTTCTGCAGCAGTGTTGGCTTGAGCAGCCTTCTGCTGGCTTCTCCATTCTCCCTAACCCTTCTTTACACAGCAGTAACAAAGGTACCAGTGTATGTATTTCTCTAACCATGGAGACCAAGAGGAGGGTACCAATTATGGTAAAAAATAAATGGGGAGGGGGGGAAGTTTTATTTTTAACCTGGATTTTTCCCCAGTCTGTTGACTGGCTGATCCCCAAGAGAATGTGCACTAACCCAGCTGTTAGGGCCATGCACAGGCCAAAGTGAACAGTGAGCAAATGGGGGTTGTTTATTTGCTTTCAGCAGAAATGCTCCCCAGACTTTACCCTCCAAGAGTTTGGAATGTGTGTCACCTTACCTGATGTTTACCAGTTTCTGTCTACTCTTGACTGGCAGTGTAAGCTACCTCCCCAGGTTGCTTCTGTAATCAATGGAAAATGAAAGGATGGTTTATCCTGTCCTAAGGAAGGTGATTAAGATGAAATGGATCACATCCCAGGGGGACACATCTCAATCCATTAAACACAGAAGACCCTATGTGAGCAGCTTAGGTGTTTGGCCAGACGAGCTCTCCTGAATCTAAGCTGTAACTGTTCCCTGCTGCTCTCAGCCAAAGGTGTGCATGATTTCTTACAGATTTCCAGGGCACTTACTGCTATTACCTAAAGCCACACGTCTCTCAGGGAAGATGAAAACATGCAGTCTTTCAAAGTATTTCCACTAGTATGAATTTAACATGCGGTAAACAGATACTATGTAAACCATCATCCCTTGCTCTTTGGTTTGGTTTTTTTTTGTTGTTGTTGTTCAAAAACCAGTTCAGCTGTTAAGGTCATCCTCTGTAAGCTTTTGTGCTCCTTGTACTGTGCCGTGCCTGTTCCTTGCATGTATTCTGTGTGTCTGTTTTGCTTTTTCCCTTTCACAGCATCCACTTCAAGCCAATTCACATCTCTCTCACTCTAGCTGTTTAAGTTTGTGGTTTACTTACTAATAGAGTGTTTCATAAAGAAAATGGAAGATTTTAAAGCTGGTGTAAATATAAAACAATGAGTCAGTGACAGGCAGAAAGACAAAGCAAATAAATAGGCTTCCTTACGCTTTGGCCTGTATAAGTACTGCATGCATGGGCACATTATTCAATATGCGTGTCCCCATTACATGGTGGGTATGACTTAATTTTGGTTATGTGGTGGCACACTCTGGGAGCATGGCTTGGGGGACTTGGGGACTTGGGGTGTCTCTGTAAGGTGTTGTGGGGCCTCCCTGCCTCAGGTGCCAAGGACCACTGTCAGAGTTCATTACATAACCTGCAGCTGAAATGCTTTTGAAGAAAATACCATTAAACGACCTCATTTCTGCCTTTGTTTCTGCAGAACAGCAGTACCACACTGGTCTCTTGGTGCCATCTGTAGCTGCTGTGAGCAGCCCCAAGATTTAGCATCTGTATTTGTACACACACCTTTTAACAACATTCTTTGCAGTTTACTAATGGTTAGCCCTATTATACTGAAGGAAAGAAGGCATTGCAGTTAAAGCACACACTCTGTGGATGGAGAACCTTGCCTGGATTCACTTTATGGTACTAGGGAATTCATGTAACCTCTTTATCTGATTTCCTCACAATTTCCCGAGGCTGTTGGTGTACCTCCTGGCTGTATTATGAGTCTTCAGTTGATACCTAGGAGTTCTGGAGCTTCTAAAAAGCAGGATTCCTATGACTGTTGAGCTCCCTCCCATGGATATTTTGCCTATCCCATCAGGAATGATCAGGGTGATAACTTTATGGTTACTACTGACTGGCTTGGAGCAGATGCTCAGCATAATCCTGCCAGGTGCTAAGTGCTGTGACATAGCTCCAGAGGAGTGTTTAAACGTATCCATACATTCAGCTGTGGTTTCAGTAGAGTGAAAGGTCTGGGAAAAAACCCCACTCAGTACATTCCAAATTGGTAAGGATAATTCAAGGCAAAGTAACTCCTCTTATATTTATAAATGCAATGTTTACTTCTGTACTCTGTAAATGACTCTTTTCTCTTCTAAATTTTGACATTTCCCAGCTGGCAGATAACTTCATCCTCCTGAACTGCTACAAGGAAAATGAAACATCATCCTCACCAGCTGTAGCTTGCTGAGTCGCAGTCTGAAATCAGCACGCTCTATGATTTTAGCAAGCCAACTGTGTCTCAGTATCCAGAAGCAGCAGCAAAACGAACTCAGATCAAGTAGGTGAATCCAGCTAGAAAAAAAAAGAAAATGTTAAGCTTTGTGTAGTACCCTCCCTGTTGTAGCACCTCTGTGTAGGCCAGTTTTTCAGGAGAATAATTTATGTCATCTGATATTATGTGTGTTTTAGTGCTCACTTAATGATGACCTAATATTTCAAACAAAATACAACTTGTGTAATGAGATACGTCGTTTCTGCCAGGATGTTATTAGGACACCCACTACAGTGGTCTAATGAGATTGACCTTCATTTCATAACAAATTGCTCTCCTCCTGAAACTATTTTTAATGGCCTTCTTGATTTATGCAAAGGGACCTATAGCGATAGCCTTCATTTGGGGAAATAAATGATTCAAATAATTAGAAATTTAATGAAAATGACAAGTTACTTTAAAGTGTTGCTATATTTTTGCCATGTTACACACTGGTTGAGTGCAGCATTGTGAAAGTCTCATGTGGCTTTGTTTTTTCTGCCTCTCTGCCGCGAACGAAATAAATGTTTAGGTCGTAATGGGTAGAAGAGAAAACCCATATAACTGGCCAGGCTGAGGGTGTTTCCAGCAGCTCTCCGTTTTTCAGCTGGAGGGCATCTTATCCTTGGAGTGCCATTTGCTGCCATCTACTGGGCATTTCTCAATAGTTCAAGGAGACCATCAAATTTCTGTTGTCCTGATATTCAAAGCCATAGTGCATGTGACTTCTGATGTATATTTTAATTAGCTGAGTCCTTTTTCAAAGGGTGATGAAGAAGAAAAAGAGGAATCCATATTGTGGATATTTCTGCTGATTGTCTTAAAACTATTGTTTAGTTAATCTATTTCTGAGGGAAGATGAGTAGGAGATGAATACAATTGGCATTATATTAATAACAGACAAGAATACTATGCTATGCTGTAGTTAGTTGAATCTGAAAAGCCTACTACCTTACTAGTATCATTTAATCCCCACCACATCCTCAGAAGATTTTTAGTTACATGGTACCAGTTTTCTGGACTGATGTCACGTAGCCACTGTGAGGAAGAAGACTTTCAGGCTTTGCATATGTATTTTCCATTGCAGAAAAGATAAGCGATGCAAAAATAATACAACTAAATATTTTCTTATGCAGCTTACACACTTCTCCCATATTTTCCCTGCTTTCTGCAGACCTGGCTGCAAATGTCATGTTTTTAAATTCCTTTTAAAAAATCCCAACACCAAGACTGTTCTGAATAAACAGCTTATCCAAAATGTGGCTTCAGATGGGAAGACTAAGATGAAAATTAATCTTTAAAGGAAAGGCTTCAAAAAATAACAGGAACAACCAATGTATTTCCTTAAAGACCAGACATTGTCCCACATTAAAATAAAGAACTTTCAAGTCTGTATGTACAGCACCATCTGGTGACTTCTGCACAGCAGGATCCCAAAGCAGGGATGGATTTATGTACCTTGCCACATTGCAGACAGTGAGTCAGTTGATATCTCCCAGCAGACCCGCTCCTTATGTTCTCACTGCCAGATACAACTTCCTTACAAACACAAAAATATGCTTTCATTCCTACTTCCAGGCTTGGCTGTTGTCACTGTTATTTGTGCACAGGAGCAGGAAGATTTGCTGGTGCTTGTGGTTTCCTCCTCATGTCTTACTATATATTATATATTTATCCGGGAAGGATTCCACAGGCAAAGCTCACTGTTTACAGTCCCCGTCCTGGTAGCAGTCAGCAAGCACATTGATCATTATCTGGCATCTAGCCTTTCTCAGCTGCTGGCTTCCTGCCTGGCTGAGACTGCAGTTCAGTCTTTGCTTTTCACTTCTGCTGCCCACTGTTCCAGTCAGTCCTCTATTTTGCAGCTGTCCCATATAATGCCACTTCACTTTGATACAGAACAAGAGAAATTTGTCTAGATCATCACTCGACTGCAGGGTGTGTAGGGTGGTGCTTGTTGGTGTTCAATTCCACAAAACCAAAGAGCTGTGTGATCCATTTGTAAGTATCACCCATGAGTGCCTTCACTATTTGTGGATACGTGGATTTTGAGCAGTCTTGTCACAGAAACAGACTCCAAGAGGTTTCAGTTTTCCTGTAAGCAAAGAGCAGACAAAAAGATTTGGAGCGTAATTCTTCAATGCCTTACACCATAATACCATTGATTTCAGTACAATTCTGCTTCATCTTAAACCCAAGGTAACTGATTGGAATATTGTGTTTTTAACCCCCAAGTCCTCTATGTCCCACACATCTCAGGCAGTCACTTCAGCAGATGTGGACATCTGAATCACTCACATGAGTTTCCTTACCACTGAAGAAAATGCATCTCCTTTGTTTCGGTAGAATAGAATGGACTTAGCAAAACATTCTGGGTCTATGTCTAGATACAGCAATTTAAGTTCTTTCTCCAGCAATAATCACACAAACACTGCAGGAAGGAAATGCTGTTACTAAGACTCTTTTTTTTTTTTTTTTTTTTTTTTTTGATGTAGCGGCTTTCTCAATTCATTAGAAAACAGTTCCTTATAATGTGTCACAGTGGACTGGGCTTGGTGACAAAATCAGTCCATGTTGTAGGTGAGAAATAGTAGTGAACCAGCAGTTTATCTGTTGACCTATTCTGCTGAAGCAGACAGGTGTATCTATTTTATCTGTAGGGGAAGGATGAGAATCAGAGATCACACATTTGCCAATGATACTGCATTGTATAAAATCTCCCTCCCACGGTATCCAAAGATCTTTGCTTTCTAGTGAAACAACCTGGCACGACGTATGTATCAACTTGAACGGCTATGAAGCCTGCAAAAGGAGGCTGTGAGGATATTTTGGAAGGGTAAGAACTTGCTGAATGTTAAAATATAACTTTATACTCAGATTTAATTCAATAAAGGGTGAACTCCATTGTAAATACAGAAGCCGGTATCTCTGTAAACCATGAGGAAATCTGTTTCATAATTTTAAAGCTCATATAGTCATCTTCATTTTTTGTTGGTTTAATCCCTTGGGAACTTCTCTGTAGTGAAAGATGTGGCATATATTAGTGTGGGCTTTTAAAATATATTGATACATAAGCAATGGGGAGAACATGACTGTTAGTGATTAATTTTGATTAAAAAAGCAACAATAAAACCCAGTGAAAACAGAGGCAAAAGCTTGAATTTGGAAATTCCTAACTGTAGCAAGTCCTTTTGAAATATACTTGTGAGGACAGTCCTGACCAGGCTCAGTTTGTTCAATGAACCTTTGTTCTCTTTCCTCTTGTTGACTGATGGATTACTAATGCTCCCAATAACCTGAGTGGTACAAAGGGACAGAGAAATCCTGTTGCTCCTTTCTTGAGGGTAACAAGCCTCTCCTTTTACCATCACTTTATGGAAAGTGGCAGGTGGGTGCTGAGGGCAGGTGCAATTTACTGACCCCGTAAGGAACGCAGTGCCAGCCTGGTCAGCTTGCATGCCTTCCCTTTTCCCATTCTGAGCAAATGGAACATTGGGCCAGGGCAATATTGATGTGGGACACATGAAGCTTTCTGTTCACAGCAAGCATCCTGCTCACTGTGCATCCTGGCTCACCTCACTTTGTGTGGTGTAGTTGCTGAGGCACATGATTGCAGGGTGGCAAGCCACTGAACCTCTAACTACGGGTCCCATCACAGGCTAGCTTTGCTAGGGATTTGCTGCCTTTTTAGTAAGAACTTCTAACTTCTGAGGTTTTGTAGTTGTCATGTAACTGTCATAGGGTTCCTAGCCTCATGGTCATGCTGTTTTACTATCTGACACACTCGGCACATATGTAAGAATATGTTACAGCTGCTCCTTTCCTATCTTTCATCTGCATGCCATAGATGGGACTCTGAGATGTTTTGAATTAGCACAGCTCTGTGGCCTTCTGCGGAGCTATGTTAATTTACAGTAGAACTCCACAGACAAAGGGCACACCTTTGTACAATGCATGTCTCTGTCATAAGTGGAGCCTCCTTGTGCATGTGAACTCCTGCCAAGCCACAGATCTGCCATATGCAGGGTGATTCTCTGAGTCTGGAGTCCAGTGAGTAGCACACTGAACTTGGGCATTTTTCCTGACTATAATTCCAATCGATCTTTCAAATCAACAGAGAAAAGTCATTCTGTCTTTGATGTAAATCACAGCTGCATTTACCACAAGAAGGCCTTTTGCAGAGATGTAAAGCGTTCCAGAACCCAGCCACGCGCTGCTCCAGTAAGCAGTACGGCCCTTTTGTTTTTCAGAGGGTCATGGGCCATTATGGCCCTTAGTCTTCAAGTGACCTATGTGAGTAGAGAACTGCTCTGTGTAAGGGTGGCTATTTTGAGCTTATGATGTTTTGGGGACAGAAGGATTGAATTAGGTCACAACTTCAGGATTCCAAGAGTTTCTCTTGATTTGCTTATTGCTTTTGTAAATCAGCCTCTCACATTTAACTACACCGTAAGAAATAATCTTTTCTCTGAATTCATGAGATCAAAGTACAAAGGAAATTCATTGAAATAATAATAAAAAAATATTTTTCTACATTTCTATGTGGAAGTATGGCAATAAAGACAAACTGATCTTCTCAGCTACTACGTAATTAGCATTTATGATTGGGAGATAATAAACAATCAGTCAAAGTCAGTTAAAGCATTTCTCAAAAGCGGTTTAGAATCTCCCTAAAGTGACTGAAACGCAGTGCAACACAAGCACTTCTGTGCTAAAATCAGATTCAGGGCAGGAATAGCAATGGGATTGTTGATGATTAGTAGGATAAGAAGTAGGATTAGAAAGACCACTTTTAAAACTGATCTGATTCAGTCTAGACAGTGTCCTGAGCCCACTGATTGCTCTCCATAGAGAGCGAGCTTGAAATCTTTATTCCCTATGCTATTTAGAACTAATAATTACATCCAAATTAGAAACTAGTGAAGTGTTTTCACATTGTACCCCTCTCATTAAGACACTCTGGGAAGTGTAGAAAGATAAAATTATTATAAAGCAATCTTAATAACTGGATAACTGTATTAAATTTGCCTTTATCCAAAATGTTGCATACAGCTTTGCTTTCAGGAAATGTGTGCACCCACATCTCCAGTTCTCTCCTGTAGCGATTGTGGACGCGCGTGTGTGGGAGTGTGTGGGTGAACAGTGCTTTGGAAATCTAGCCTATGTTGTGTGAAATAAATTAGCAGTGACCTTGTGGCTAGTATTCAGATAGAATCTTTTGCTATTATTTCATATCCCCTTTCTAAACTGCTGTAGATTTTGAGCACTTATCTAGCTATCTCCACGATAAGGCCCACTTCCCCGATAAGGCAAAACCAAGCTGTTCTGTGTGCCTTTTCATGGGATAACATAAATTCACAGCCATACCGCTGTCTTTTGGCAATTGCAGATGTAGGAAATATTTCTATCAGATTTTTTTAATTTAATTCAATTCCTCATTAATTTGATCTCTCCTTTAATTCAATCTCAGCCTCAGGATCTATACGATTTGTATTGAAAATAACATAATGGCCATCCTTTCTTTTAATCATCGTTGACTGCTTTAGGCAGGTATTAGCAGATAATCTGATTACAAAATACACAGTGAGTTGGCATTTAGTTAATAACTAAGAGGGAAAATTTGGAAAAGAATCAAAGGAGTAAAAAAAAAAAAAAAAGAGAAAGAGAGAACAGAGGCGAGAAGAGAGTCTACAAAGACTCACAACATGAAAGAAATATTATGGAAAAGTTATTTTTGCCAATGACTGTTAAGGGTACAAGCCTCTAAGATGCACAGCCAATGGTGTCAGCCACGGGTGACAGGCTCAGCCCAGTGGGGAGATTATTGACAGAACTTCAAACGAACGAGGTCTATGGTAAGTCTAACATCACTTCCTCGAAGGCTTATTTAAACTTAACTAATGGGATATATAGGTTAGATGCTTAGTGGTGTAAGCTGGCATAGCTCCACTGAACTCTGGCTGCATCATTTGCAACCTTCTCTTTCTGATTGCAGGTAGAAACCATTAGCCTTTTTATGGGAAAGCCACTGTTGTTGTCCATTGTGTTGTCTGGGAAGACTGTGCTGTCTGGCAGAATCCTGGGCCAGGACAGGAGTCACGGCTCGCAAGAAAACTTCTGATGTGCAGCTAAATCCAGGTTGTACATGGAGCAATGTGGAGCAGCTCTGTATTTGCTTCATACCAGCTGGGAGGGAGTTACCAGTCAGGATTGATGGCCAGTTCCCTAATTTTCCCTGGCTGATTTATGTCACAAGGTCCTCAGTCCTCTGGACACTAAGAGCTGCCCGCTATAGGGCTGCCAGATCTGGCAATACTTGACAGAGGCAGACAGGCACTAACTTTAAGGGGACTGTGCTGGATCTCTCTTGTTTTCTTACAAATACCATCTTAGGAATGCATCTGAAGGAGGTATTTTATTGTCCGCTGTCCTTTCTTGGCAAATTTGGAATGCTGCTGTAATGACAGCCCTTCTGGTCAGCCAGTAGCTCCAGAGGAGACTTGGACTGGGTACTTTCCACCTGCCTCCCTTGTGACTGCTCCCAATGCCTGAGTGATTGGGCTGAATGGAGCCCATGGTCTGCTGCTCAGCAGATGGCCTTTTCCTAGCACATCAGTAATGAAATGATACCCAGCACAGTGTGAGGGATCCCAAGCTGTTAAAGAGTCTGCCTTTTGACTAATGCAGAAGAAAAAGCCTTGAGAGTTTGCTGTTTTGCAAGTCACCCAATAGAAAAAAGCATGTTTACACGGTGTCCTGACACGTTCTAATATGCCATTACTCTCTGCCCAAGTTCCCAGTGGTCTCACTGAAGCTCCATTCAGTGTATTTTACACTGATAAGGTGATAAAGTTATCATACTCCATCTCAGAAGGGACTGTGCTCTTCTGGGGAGTATTAAGAACTGTATGTGCTACTCACGCAGGCGCCTTCGAAGCTTGCAGTAGAGACTGCTTGAAGTCATCAGCATAATAATGTAGCATGATTTGGGACTTAAAAATCCCACAGACTGATACACACGTTTCTGATGGTGTGTCAAGGCAGTTGACCGCTGGACTCCTATTCATGTTAATGAGGTTCATTCCCCATGACCTTCTTGTAAGAAAGGCTGCTCAGCAACGTCCAGGAACAGGACTGTTCCAGACTGGTCTCCATTTTCTTTAGAAGAACATTTATGTCCTTTTGTACTTTGGAGAGGTGCAAAGTTAATAGCTTGCTTCTTACAGATAAACTGCAGGGATTTCACGTTTTTTAAGCTTAATCTGCTGTTCACTGCAATCCATCTGGACCATTAAGACTCCAATTAAATCAAGCAAAACCTAACATCTAACACTAGATCTGTAACTGCCCCCTGCCCTGCTGCACACAGGTGCTGGCCCTGGGGCTGTTGTCTCTAAATGACTGTGCTGTGCAGGGGAGTATGGGCTCTCCCCCACCCCAGGGTTGCCTAGCCAGGTGCTTTGGGTGATACCAATGACACAGCATGTCCCAGCAGCTGGATAACACCACACACCAGCTTGAGAAAGCAGCTTTGGATGAATTTGTTGAATGGGGGCTACTGGCTTGGTGCCAAAAAGAACAGACATTGGTAAATACCTTTGCAGTAAGCCTCCCCGTTCCCAATCCTTCCCTTTCTGGAGTGTAAGATGTAGTAGAGAGTTTTGTGGCTTTACCTTAAATGACTGTCAGTTACTTCCAGTGTCTGCTTTGGTGCATGTCCTCACTGCCAGCTGCAGTACGTCAAAAAGAACACCTTAATGACAGCAAAATAAGGGGGTGAGAGCAGGAGATGCTAACAGAAAATGCATGTTCAATAGCTATAATTTTGAATTCTCTGATTTGATATAAGCAAATCTGCTTCATTGTCTCCAAGCTGCCCTCCCAGTGGCTCCATCAGCGTCTTTTTGCCAGGCTTTGTGCTCAGTCAATATTGTTGAACTGATATCAGGAAGCCTGCCTCTGTCTTCTGAGTGGATGGGCTAAGCACCAGGCTCTTGGGTTGCTCCCTGAGACAGTAGCCCCAGTACCAAGTGAAGGGCAATGGATTTGAAAGCCCAATATGGTGTTTTTAAGTGTATCTTACTCCACAGTGCTATGAGTCTTAGCTCAGAACCGAAAGGAAACTATAGCCTTTCTCTGCAGGATAGATAGTAGCAAATGCTTAACTTGGAGCAGTTTACCTTGTGAGCTAACTGCTTCTATCTGATTCTGGTTAAAACCACTGCTGGGTAAGGAGGATTCTGTGATTCACATATGGCAGCGTACAAGCTCGCTACCTTGGGCAGAAGCAGCAGCCTGCACTGCTCATGTGATGCATGGAGATTTTCTAGAAAATAAAAGTTTGTTATGTAGAAGAACATAGATCCTTAGGGCCTGTCTACTGCACGGTGAATTTCTGAGCTGGTGAAAAACCCGATACAGATATTCTTATGTCAGCTGAAAGTAGGCATCTATTGGCTTCTCTTGCATTTGTGTCTAGCATAAGTTGAAATGAGAATGCCAGACTGTGACTACTTAAGGACAACCACAAGAGTTTGAAATTAATTTAGTTATGTCAGTGCAAACAGATTTTAGTGAAACTAGTGTAATTACCATGTCTTGACAAGGTTTCAGTCTATTTTTGCCTCTCTCTTCCCTGCAGAGTGGTGGTTTGCACTGACAAATGGCATAATGTCTCGGTTTAGCTAAGGCCACGGCACTTTGTTGAAGTGAACAGGGATTACTCTGGCAAAGCCAGAAGAGCTGTCAGGCTGTTAAATGCGTTGCGTATTTACTGACATCTCTGTGTCATGTTAACTTTGTGGTTTTTTTAAAAAAGGATGAAGACAATAGCTTAAACTGTTTTTTAAAAGGTTTGCAACAGTGTCTAAGGAAAAACTGTGAAAGGCTTATTGTTGTTACACACTAGACTAGTTCTGATCACATAGAAATTGCTGACATACCTTTGCAAAGCCACTGGAGGTGGATGAATAGATCCCTCACGGCTCTTTTTTTTTTGCATTGGTTTGTTGGTTTCGGATGTTTGTCTTTTTTTTTAAGAGTATTTGTGAACAGTGTGATTGCCATGCAGAAGCACAGCATTGCTCCAATGTATACGGTGTCATCTGTTCTATGCTAATAGGTCAGCATCTGCAGCCACCCTTGCTGCCTATCAAATTTAGGTACAAAATTGAGCTGTTTGATCTCAGTTCCACTCAAGTGTGTCTGCATGATCATGGGAGATATGTATTATCCCATCTGTTTTTCAGAGACCCTCCATCAGGCTGTGTGCTTCAAGGTAAGGGCTCAGACAAAAAATGAGTTCCACTGCAGATGCTGCCTTAGAGGCATCCTGCTTTGTCACAAAATATAAAAATTTGACTTGAGTAATTTTACTCCTCAGGGCAGGTCATTTAAGCCCTGTCCACACTAGGGACATTGCTAACTTTGGCTCAGCTCCTTTTGTGATAACGGTTCCCCAGTGTGGACAATGTGGCTGTCTCCATTTTCATTAATGTGTCAAGTCACTTCTCCAAGACGATCTTACAAGACACTGGTTCAATCAACAGTAGCTGCTGGTGGCCAGTTTATTTTTGGGCTGCTGCTGCCACTCGTCCAGATGGAGCTGAAATAGTGCCAGCCATGGTGAGACTTCTGGGGAAAACACCAGAGGTGTGGAGGCGCAGCATTTCAAGCACTGGCAATTCCTCTAGCTGGGATGCCTGGCCACTGTGGTGGCAGGGACTCTGGTGGCATGGCTGGAGGTGCTGAGCATCAGTCTTGTCAACAGAAGTTTGTATCTGCCACGCTTGCACACAAGCTGCTGCAAAACAGACAGTAATTCTTGTAAGTAAAATCTTTTGCTGGACTTGCCACATGCATTTTCCTCAGAAATACACATTTTTGTCTAATTGCCTAGGAAGAGAGAAAAGTGAAACAACAGCAAGTTTGATTTTGAGTGTAATAAAACTAGTTTATTTACACAGTAACATGAATGCCACAGAGTACACAGCAAAGTACCACAGCAAACCAGAGTGTAACGGCCCCTGATCACAAAGGAAGGCTTGAAGTTTATATACTTATTTATATAAAAACGTGTAAATATCAATATGAAGCACCAGATAAAGCAATGCAATCAGAAATTCCAAATACAAATTACCCACTAAATTGGAGTTGAAATAAAAAAAAAAACAACAAAACCCCAAAAAACAAAAACCAAAAAAACCAAACCCCAAAACAACAAAATCCCTCATTCAAGGGATTAAAGAAATTCCCATTTATAAAAGTCCATTGATTTTGGAATCCCTAATTTAAAAATAAATTTCCCCCTTTTATTAAAAACAAGAACATATTCTTAAATGCTCAGCATAATTAAGTTTTAAAAGAAAAAAACCCAAGGATTTCAACTGCAAAACCTTCTCATACCAACAAGCCAAAGGATAAAGAAACAGAAGTTTGAGTCATTTTTGAAGTGGTGTTAATTATGAACTGACTATATTAAAATTTAC
>JANIJG010000979.1:0-16539 GCA_024611175.1 Megaceryle torquata | reverse complement strand
GGCCGGGCCGGCGGTCGCGCAGCAGCGTCTCCCGCGGGCCGGGCCGCGCCGCCCGGGCCGGCGATGTGAGGGCGGCGGCGGTGAGGAGGAGCGCGGCGCGGCACGGCGCGGAGCGGAAGGCGGGCGGGCCCCGAGCGGAAGCGGGCCGGGCCCGGCGGCGAGGAGGAGCGCGACGCCGGCGGGGGCGGCCGGGCGCGGGCGTGCGATGGAAACGCACATCTCGTGCCTGTTCCCCGAGCTGCTGGCCATGATCTTCGGGTACCTGGAGGTGCGGGACAAGGGCCGAGCGGCGCAGGTGTGCACGGCCTGGCGGGACGCCGCCTACCACCGCTCGGTCTGGCGGGGCGTGGAGGCCAAGCTGCACCTGCGCCGCGCCAACCCCTCGCTCTTCCCCAGCCTGGCGGCGCGGGGCATCCGGCGGGTGCAGATCCTGTCGCTGCGGCGCAGCCTGAGCTACGTGATCCAGGGCATGGCGGACATCGAGAGCCTCAACCTCAGCGGCTGCTACAACCTCACCGACAACGGGCTGGGCCACGCCTTCGTGGCGGAGATCAGCTCCCTGCGTTCGCTCAACCTGAGCCTCTGCAAGCAGATCACGGACAGCAGCCTGGGCCGCATCGCCCAGTACCTCAAGGGCCTGGAAGTGCTCGAACTGGGGGGCTGCAGCAACATCACCAACACCGGCCTCCTTCTCATCGCCTGGGGCTTGCAGCGCCTCAAGAGCCTCAACCTGCGCTCCTGCCGGCACCTCTCCGATGTGGGCATAGGGCACCTGGCTGGCATGACACGCAGTGCGGCCGAGGGCTGCCTGGGCCTGGAGCAGCTCACGCTGCAGGACTGCCAGAAGCTCAGCGACCTCTCGCTCAAGCACCTGGCCCGGGGGCTGGGCCGCCTCCGCCAGCTCAACCTCAGCTTCTGCGGGGGCATCTCGGACGCGGGGCTGCTGCACCTGTCGCACATGAGCAGCCTGCGCAGCCTCAACCTACGCTCCTGTGACAACATCAGCGACACAGGCATCATGCATCTGGCTATGGGCAGCCTGCGGCTGTCTGGCCTCGATGTCTCCTTCTGTGATAAGGTGGGGGACCAGAGCCTAGCCTATATCGCACAGGGCCTGGATGGGCTGCGCTCTCTCTCCCTCTGCTCCTGCCACATTAGCGATGAGGGCATCAACCGCATGGTGCGACAGATGCACGGGCTCCGCACCCTCAACATCGGCCAGTGCGTCCGCATCACTGACAAGGGCCTGGAGCTCATCGCCGAACACCTCAGCCAGCTCACGGGCATCGATCTCTACGGCTGCACCCGCATTACCAAGCGGGGCTTGGAGCGCATCACCCAGCTGCCCTGCCTCAAGGTGCTCAACCTGGGACTTTGGGAAATGACTGAAAGCGAGAAGGTCAGGTGAGAGGAGGGGGGTGCCCCAACACCTCCATCTCCTCTGGAGGGACTCACTGACTGACTGCTGCAGTGGAGGAGAGAAAGAGAGAGAGGGGCACGCGCAGAGCCATGCCACCCAAGCACCCTGGCACCAGAGGGAGGAACATAGAGAAAGAGAATATATCTTTGACCCTTCTGTGCTGCCTACCTACCCTTGCTCTGGAGGAGGAGGAAGGGGGGCAGGAGGAGAGAGAAAAAGCACCTATCCTTTTTCCAAGTCATACCTCCAGCTCCATGCTGAGGAGACAGAGCTCTCCCTTCCCCCACAGCATCCTTCCCTGCAGAAGAGGTAGAAGCCCACATTCTTATGCACTGGGGCTAAACACACCCCTCTTTATCCCCACTCCCTGATTCCATCCCCTTGTGCACTAAGGATGGATAAAGAAAGATCCTTGTTCTGCCATGTATTCAGATTTTTTTTGGTTTATATAAAGGAGAGTGGGAATGGAGATGGGAATGGAGATGGGAACAAACAATAATAACACCAGAAAAGGCTTCCTAGCTACACTTGCATACCTGGCCACCCAGTCATCCTGCGCTGGGCACAGACACAGCTTTTGGTAAAATAACCATTTCACCTCTGCACTTGCCCCTTCCCTGTCAGATGAGAATTGTAACAGAAATCATGCTCCCTAGGTACATTGATTTGATGGGGTTTTTTGTTTGTTTTTGTTTTTAATCTGTTTTCAATCTCCAGTTCCATGTTACTCTCTGCTGTGGGTAGGTACAACCTCCCACTATTCCAGTTCTCCACCGCACTAAGACTAGGGATAGCTACAGCCTCTCCTTTTGTCAGCATGTTTCCATGTCATCCTGCACTGTGGTTAATGGAAAAGCTTAGGCACTCCATTCTCTCTCCCCATCTCTCCACTGGAGATGAAGATACCATTTCCTCCTTCTGTCTCTCTGGGGACTGGACACAGACCCCAATCTCTTAAGCCTACTTGTGCACTGGGGGACACTGAAAGTTACCAAGACTCGTCTTCCCTTTCCTCATTCTCTCTCCCTCCTTCTTGGCAACAGGGATAGACATATCCAGCTACATATCCATTCCTCTTGGGGTCAGGGGTGAGCAGATAGAGGGGTGACTAGCTCCACTCTACCCCAGGGACTTGAGGAAGAATCTTCAGCTTCATTTCTGCTTCATTTGAGATACTGTGACCTGTTTTTATTTTGAAATGCATAAAAAAAATTACTGCTACAAAAACAGCCTCTTACTCTCCCATCTATCCCTTGCTTATGTCCTGTAACTGGTCCCAGTTTTCCTCACTCATTCTCCTCTTTACAGTATTCATTTTCTTACATGGTTTTATTTTTAAAGACATTTGAAGTTGCTGTTCTTGTGGATTTTTAAGTACATTTTTTTTCTGCTGAATATATTCTATATATATAAATATATATATGATGTCTGGCTACCTCGTTTTAATTTGTTACTTTTTTTCCCCCCCCCCTCCCTCCTCCTCAAAAGCCCTGGAATTCTGACAGGAAAGAGATTTTGAAACTGAAACATTTTTGTGCCTAGACTGGAATAATGCCCATTGGGTTTGTTCTTCTTTTTCTCCCTCTGCCTCTCCCCTCCCCAACCCCCCCCCCCCTTTTTTTTTTTATTATACAATTTTGTTTTTAAGCTTCCCCTACTGTGTCCCACCTTCGCGTTCTGGTTGTGCCTCTCCCTCCCTCTTCACTGGGGACCCAAACTGTGCTTCTGCATTTCTAGCACAGACAAGTAACATGAGAATCCATGCTGAGGATTGGGCTACTGTCAACAGAAGTGTGTAAGAATGCAAGATTCATTTTAAAAAAAAAGCCCTATATATATAGATATATGCAAATGCTTTCCCCTCCCAAGTCACCTACAGAAGGTCACTGTGCCAGGCTTCCTGTTTGTAGGTGGATAGGAGCAGAGCTGGCCTGCAGGCCCCGAGGCTGCAGTGTGAAGGGGAGGAGACTGAAGTTCATCTGTCTTATCTCTGTTCTGTCAATAAAATGGAGCTGGGTCTTTAGAGTTCGTTTTTTTTTTTTTATAATTATTTTAAATAATAAGTTTTTTTTTTTCTTTTTTTAAGAAAGATACCTTGGCATTTTTTTTTGCTCATCTGTTCAAAATCTCAAATTCTCCACAGTAACAGGCCAGACCACGGAGTTAACGCAAACCCAGAGACCCCTATGGATTAATTGTACTGTTTGTGAATTTGTATAAAAAAATAACAAAGATCCTCTTAAAACATTTTATATTCTTACAGTAAAAGGTTAAACATATTTATATAATAAAAGAGGAAATATGAAGTATGTTTTTGAAAAAAAAAAGCTGTATCTGTGTTGTCTGTGCTTTTTAAAGACGTGTCTGTTTATCTGTCTGTGGGGTTTGGTAAGTATGCCATGCGGCTCTTGATGGGGGTTTGGGGCTGCTCGCTCTTCTTCCTGTGAGGGACAGAGGAGGAGAAGGAAGGAAGAGAGCCTGGTGCCTCCTGTGCAGGATGTTGAGTAACATCATCATGAAGAGCTTGTAAGGAAGGGGTTTGGTAGGATGGGCCTTGTCTGGGAGGGCACTCACTGTGGGCAGAAAATGAGTTTGGCTGCCCATCCATGTGATGTGTCAACTCAAGTCTGAGGTCAGATAAAACAAAAGTGCTGAAACTTGCTAGCAAGTCAGTCTAATATTCAGGAGTAGAGGAAGATATTTGGGAGGGGAGATGGAAGTGCTATTTCTTAGGTTTTTTTAAGGTCCAGGTAGATAGCAGAGGTTTTCTGTGATTTAAATTGAAGCCCACCCTAGGTGGAAGACCATCAAATAACATTTTCCCAGTACTGACAACCTCCAAAAACTGCCCTTGCCAGTGCATGGAGACCTAGGAAATCATAAAATGTCTTGGTTGGTTCCTACTGCCCAGGTGAAGAGGAAGTAAAGTAGGAACGTGTCAAAAAAAAAAAAAAAGAGGGAATAATCTAAGATGTCCTTTGTCCTATACCATAATCTTTCTCCTCAGCATATGACTTTTAACCTGACCGGGTCCCTTTTTAGCCTTCCACGATGTGGGTTTTTATTGTTGTTGGCACTGGAGCTTAAGCGGTGTTTATAAGGCAGTGACAAAGCCCCGTCTCCACGCAGCCCGGCGGTGGGGCTCGCTCGCCCCGCTGCCCCCTTCCTGCCTCGAAGGAGGGGGAATGCGAAATGGTGGAAGAAGCCGGAGCCATTGTTCAGGAAAGTTAAAAGAGGAGCTGTCCTTGCTTGCTTGCTCAGTCATGCATACTCAATCTGGCCGGGCCCGGGTCCCTATGGAAAGGAGGAGGGCGATTCTTCCCCTCTTTTTAACATTCCTCTCCAGGCCTGGCTGTATTTAAGCTGCTTTCCTCTCCGCCGAGGAGGAGGGAGGGGGATGGTCTGAAGTTCCTGTACATTTGCATTTTAAGCACTTTGCAGCTCTGAGCAGGCCACTTTGTTCCCCCCGCTCTACCCCACTCCAGCAGCCCTCACCAGGGTGCAGCTCCAGGTAGGTTGAATGTCCTACCAAAGGAGGTCACCTCGGCATCTGGGGGTGGCCTGTCCCAGGTCCTTAGCCTCTGTCTCCACAGGTATTTTTGGCTCAGGCTGGACTGGGCATACTTATTTGTTGCCAGCTCTAGCCACCCTTGCCCCTTTTAAGTCAGGGATGCATTTCAAAGGGGAAAATAGTGCCCAACTCTAGTCCTCTTAAAAAGGAACACTATCTCTTCTCCATCCATAGACCTGGACTATCTCAAGGTTTGGACATTGGGGTGTGTATTGTTTACCCTCCCTTCTTTCCAAGACTTCCAAACTTTCTGCTGAGAGTCCATCACAAAAGCTGCATTGTTCACTTTAGGGAAAGCCACCACAATTGGATCTAATTGAGCCTGACACTCTATCCATCTTCCTCTATTTGGAGGGAGATGTGGGGTATGTCTTTCCTGCATTACGAAAAAAAATTACAGTAACTTCTTGACCAAAAAAGAGGATGTATGCATGAACATTATAAACAACGGGAATTCCCGATCAGGTTCCCATTACTGCTGCAAGTGTCAATGTTCCTGGGATAGGCAGCAGTTCCAGCCAGGGACGAGAAATGCTACAACTCTCATAATGTAAGTTTATTTCTTCTGGATTTGAGTGAAAATGGCATTTCCTTATTAAGCCCCATGTTGACACGAATAACGGCAGGACATCTATAGCTAAATACAACATGTGTACTCCTAAATCCTGCAAGTCAGAACTAGGACAGGATTTTTCCTTAAAAAACCAAACTTCCTCTCTCCACTTAAAAAGTCCAAGCCAAAAAGCATTGCCCACATGTCCTGGCAAGCTCTGTAAGGAGAGCCCAAGCCAAAGGAAGCTGCCTAAACCAAAGCCTCCCAAAGCCCAGCATTTAGACACCCCGAGCTGTTCCCGTAGATGGAGCAAGTGCTCCTCATGCCTTCCTCTCATACCCACGCTTGATAGCACCTCCTCAGCATGGACAAGGGCCTCCCTGTCTGGTGAGGTCAGGGCTGGGGGAAACACATATGTTTACTAGCACAGAGAAGGGTTTCTTAAAATAAATAATCCATTGTCAACAGCCATAGACCAATTACCACATGACTTCTCAGGGTAACAAGGAAACTTAATTTTCCTTCTCCAGTCACTCTTGAATTTTTGAATATGACTCAGCTGGCAACTAGGGTAGAAAACCATAATTTAAAAAAAAGAGCAAACCACCACTGTTTGGAAGTGAACTGAAAGTCTCCCATCTATGTCAGAAAGCCCATGGAACCCCAGCGGTGGCTTTGGTGCCAGCCTTCACTACTGTACTCTGCAAAAGCACTTGCAGCCCACCCAGCTGTGCTGGTTGGGGCAGCAGAGTCCCGTGCCTACAGCCATGCAAGCTGGGGCATTGACAATGGAGGATGAACCAGCGACCTGCCTTACGGACCATTTACTCTGGGGAGCAGAGGGGCCACTTACAAGAGGTGGCAGCAGAAAGCAGAGCAGAAGGAACACGAAGCAAGGATGAAAAGACTGGGAATGAGAGGAGGTGGTCAGGGACCAAGGGGCAGCAGCAGGGAGGGGATGCTTGCTCACAAGCTGCAGCAAAGTTTTGTACGTGCGCGGGGATTCCTGGTCTGCTGCTGCAGCAGCTGTTCCCCTGGCCAGAGCCAGTGGCTGGCTCCCCCTCCTTGGGAGATGGGGAGAAAAAGAAGGGTCCACCTGGGTCCTACTGCCCCTGGACTAGTATATGGGAGGTCTGTGCATGGCAGATTTATACATTTTATACCTTCTCACCCCATGGTGTGGGTTTGACTGAATCAGTTTGTCATGGTGATTCTGGGGTCCTTTGTTTCCCCGATAATAAATTACAGGGTCTTGGGGCAGCTGTCACACAAACTGCCTAGGGCCTGTGCTAGGACGAGAGGTTGTCCCTGTGCTAGTCAGTACAGAGCTCAGCACTGAACCTGTCCTTTACAGGTCGGGGAAGAGTTAAAATGAGAGCTGGGTGGCCAAGACACCCAAAGTTTTTGGAACCAAAGCTGGAAGTTAGCAGAGGCTGCCATTAACAGCTCAAGGGTAGGTCCCTCTGATCTGGCAGCCTCACTGTGTACGTATGCAGAACACTTCTACCAAAGTGGACCCTTTATTTTCCTCTTTCTCCTTCTTCTACCCTAAATCCCACTCTTTTAGCTAGCAGCTCTTTAATAGTGCCTTCTGTGGAGGAAAAGGATAATCAATAAACTCAACTGGGTGGTGTAGGCTGGATGTGAGGACCCCTCAGGACATGAGTGAGGCCCCACGCCAGAGCTGCTGGCTGGGATGCTTGACGTTCCCCATACATGGCCAGCCAGCAAGGCCGTCCTGCTCAATTCCCCAGCCCCAAGCTGCACGAAAGAAAGCTGGAGAGGGTTCATCGGGCTCCTGTGCCAGAACTTAGACTCCAGCCACATTTGGCAGGGACGCTAAGTGCTTCTCCCCCTTCTTTAATTAAATCTACCAAATGCATTAGCTCAATGGCAGCCCAACCTGAAATAGCACCGTGGAGATTTTGAAATATCCGAATCCAATCTGCCCTTGTGACAGAAAGATGAACGGAAATGGGATTTTCCTACAAGATTTCCCAAAATCTGGGGTGTGTTTTGGAAAGAGCGTCAAAAGTTTAATACCAGGGCCTGGACACATGCCCTGAACAAGTATTTCCACATGAGAGAGTTACTGAGACATAAACCAAACTCCTCTTCTGCCACAGAAACTGACTCGGATCTACAAATAGGCAACTCCTAGTTACTTTCTTTCCTTTAAGCCTTGGGTCTCCGGACACAGTTCAGTGATCTGAAGACGAAACAATTTTCCTTTCCAACTTTCAAAACAAAACAACCTAAACGTTTATATTTGAGGTTCATCCTCTTCCTCCTTCCCCTTTTTCTCCTCCCAAACGTCCCAACTTTACAACCCCTGGGCAACTCAAAGAGTTCGTCAGGTCAGCACCGTAAGTGTACTGACAGCATCCCACAGACATGCTGACCCCAGCTCTGCAGCCAGTAGCCTCTCCTCCTTCAGTAGGCTAAGGGCAGCAATAAAGCTCACAGCAGCAATAAAACGCTGCCATTATCTCCTTTTGTGACAGCCACAGCTACGCGCCCAGCACCCCAGCTTCAGTGTGACCCACACACAACCTTCAGCGCTGTAAGCTCCTGCTGCACACTGGGGAGAAGTCCTGTAAGGCTGCTTGTGCCAGAGGTGAGCTGTTTTCCTCTGCTCCTTCAGCCTCATGGGATTCAACACCTGCCTCTCAGCTCCGGCAAATCTCCGTCCGCTTGGCCAAAGCCCCCTACGCACCACCAATCCCTGTGCAGCTTGGCCAGAGGCGATGGGGAAAACCAGACCCCTCGGGCATCTGCCGAACATCAAGTAAGAACAGAGGGGGATAACACAGTTAAGACAGAAAGTGAACGATGCCTGTGATACTTGGCGGGGCTTCTGCGTTGATATGGGCTGGGCGAAGCATCCTCATCCCCCATCATCCGCACCCCCGTGCCGAGCCACACAGCCACCGGCAGCCCCAGCTCTCTCCCCCCATGTCTCACAGCACCTCCGGACACCCGCCGCGGTTCGCGGGCTGGGCTCCGCCCGCAGACGCGGCTTCGCTCCGCCAGGCGGCAGCATTGCCCGCCGAGTGCCGCCGCCCGCCCGCTCCCCGCTCCCCCCGCCGCCCTCTCTCAGCCGCGGGAAGCCGGGGCACCCCGCGCCGGGGCGAGCGGGCGAGCTTACTCCTTCCAGAACGAGGCTCCCCACCGCTGCTGTGCTGTGCGATGTCCCCAGTGTGTCACTGGGGGGGTCACCTGAGGCACCAGGTGAGGGAGGGGAGAAACCAAGAGGGCTCGTTCGGCATCCCTCGACCACGGCTGTGCGAGCACCAACCAGAGCGGGATGGCCGAGGTCAAAGCTACAAAGGGATGGTGAAGTCGGTTGCTGCTCATCACCTCATCAGTACTTCATGGTGGTGAAGGGTCTTGAGGGTTTGCACCATAAACCAAAATGGGAAGCCACAGTTAATGTAGCTGGACCGGTCCTCAACACACCCCATCACTGCATGAGACCCCCACACCCCAGCCCCAAATAACTGCCTTCTGGAAACCATCCATCCTAGGCTTATGTCTGCACATCTTGACACCTATAGCTTGACACTAAGAAAATGATTTTGTGGGTTTTATTGTCTTTTTGTTGTAGTCGTTTGGAAGCAAGCATGGAAGCATTAGAACTGTAATGGAGCATGCTTGGATTAATTTTAGTCCATTTTTGTTGTTTAGGGCTTTGCTGTGTTGTTGGCATGGTCACTGTCGTGATTAAGGTATCTGAAGCTGTATGCACATATCCTTTTTACAACACCTGAAGTTGAATATTTTGTTAACCACTCCTCACACTGCTGCTACACATACAGTGGTGGCATCTTTTTCAGAAGCAGTTACACCTCATAATTTAGTAGGATTAATAATTCGTTTCTGCATGGCTCATTACATGCACAGACATCAGAAAGGGAAGTATTGCCACTCGGGGGGAAGAGAGGTGGGAACAACTTGACTAAGGTTACATCTCAAATCCACAAGTGACCAAACAGTGCCTGGCATCCACCTCTCCTGTCTCTAGTCCTGCTGGCTTCTGTCACTTGGAGCAGCAAAAACTGAAGTGAGTTTTTTAGCCTAAGGTAGTTCTGGAGAGGGAAGGTCAGTCAGGACTGAGAAACACTAAGTGCAGAGGACATCCTCCTACTCTTTCCACACCGGGGTCTGCCCCCAGAGCCCCAGAAGCACTAATGTGCAAACATGGGAATTGCTCCCAGCAGCAGGAAACGCTCCAACAAGCCATCCCTATCTGTTCAGACTCTTCAGCCATGGCAGCTTTTACTTCAGTCAATGATGCGTCTCACCAAACAAATGTGGAGTTGACAAAAATTGCTGCCTTGACAGCCCTAAAGGCTGGGGTCCCATCACAACAACAGGTATGGCTCAGATTGCAGCTCTCCCAGCTGCTCTATCTACATCTTCCCCAGGACTGTCCCTGCAGCGATGCTTGGGGACCACCCATGCGGATCAAAGGCACAGGCGGTACACAGTCGTTCAGGCTGCAAATGCTATCAGCTCCCGTGGTTTTCCTTCCCAAGGGGCACCTGTCCATTAGCAAAAACTTGCCCAGACCACACCAAAGACCAATCAAGTGATGGTGAATTTTGGTTTCCAGACCACATGGTGTTGGGACTTGAGCCCGGGCTGCCCACTACCTTCCCCCTCACCACTTCCAGTTTCAGATGCAGCATGCCTGGGGGACACTGGGGGACACATGGTGGAAGGGACATTATCTCCAGTACACACACCTGCTGGAGAGTCAGCAAGACAGGGGGAGGCTGCATGTGAGCGGCTGGGTGTTACTTCCACCCTGTCCCTAGTGCCAAAAACAAGCATGTTAAAGCTAATCTACCCCTGTCTCAGCTCAACTGCTTTTCTGTGACTAAGCCCCTTATAATGGTTTTACTAAAATCCCCTTTTGATGGAAAAAATCCCAGCTGGAAGTTTCGGGCAGCAGCACAATGTGCAAGTCTGCGTGTCCCTTTCCCCAGCTTCACAAAAGCCTCTAATCGAGTGGAAAATTTGCTGGAGGCCAGAGGTTTAGGCCTGCAATTATTTTTTAAGGGATTATCAGGAGAGAATGGGGGTACTTACGACCCTCCCTCTCTTTGTGTTTTGTTCTGTGCCACTTTTAGACAGACTCAGCCAGAAGCCTAAACCACTGCAGCTGGATCCAGTGAAACCAGAGCTCAGCTGGGCGACATGCCTCCTCTCTGTCCTACGGGACAGACCCCAGCCTCAAGGTTAGACCAGTCCCACCATGCAACAAACAGAAATGCTTTTCCACAGAATCAACACTAGAAGTTGTTTATGAAGAAAAACTTAAGAAATAGCAATCTATTCCAGCCCCATGAACCTGGCTGAACTAAAAAGAACCAAGAAGCAGGCAGGGATGTCGTCCACTGGACAGGCTGGGCTTTGGCTCTGCAAAGCCATTACGCAGGAGGTCTTGCACAAGTTACTTGCAGCAAGCTCCAAAAAAGACTTGGCCCTGAAAACACACACACTGCAACACCCAGTTTTTAAGGGCCTTACTCCAAGGGTGGATCCCAGGGTTAGGGTCCTCAGTGCTTTTGCAGCCTCTGAGAAGAGTCAGACACCACCAAGGCTGCAAAACAACTTCTTGCTGGGCACAGAGCCACTTACTGTCAGCACACTTAGCACGGGCCGTCCAGAGGAGGAACGCTGCTGGCTCTCCTGCCTCAGGAGCTCCGGTACCTTGCCCACAGCTACTGGCAACTGCCTATGCTTGCACATGACCCAAAAAATCAGGTGCTTCTTCTCTACCATCAAATCATCACACTCCCACTTATGTACAAGTAAGCAAGCCATAGCCAGAGGAGGCAGCAATGCGTCTTGCTTTTAAACAGTAGCCTAAGGAAGCAGAAGACAACACTTCAATTCCTCCTTCCCTTTGCGTCACTGCAAGCCTTCCTCTCTTGGAGAGGGCACTAACCACTGCCCCTCAGGCAAGGGCTGGGAGAAAGGGCCACTCTTCACTAGTCCCATATAAGCTGCAGTATGGTACGGATGTTTATTGAAGACTCAGTGCAATAAAAGAGTACATGAAGGAAGCAATGGCTATAGACTATGACTGTTCTTCCAAAACATCTCAGCGGGTTGCATAAAGGAGCTGTTGGATAAAACAGAGAAGCAGGTTTTGAACCCTAAGCCCTCCAAACATTTGGGTGCTATAGGTGTTTCAGACGAAGTGGCAGCTGCCACTGGGTTTCCAATCTTACTGTGTCCATCTGTTCTAGGTGTGCTTTTAAAGTGCCTGGGGAGTCTGGGGGCCAGGATGCTTGCTTTCTGGATCATGATCAGACTCAAGCCCTATTGGGAAGGCACACAGAGTACAAGACTCGTTGCCTGAGGACTGTTAAAATAAAATTAATATAACAAAACAATGCAGACAAGTAGAGAAAAATGCAAGTGAGGCATTTGTGGAATTAAGATACCCCCAGGAACTAGGTGGTGCCTAAACTGGTGGTTTAAATTTATAGTTTTGAATACTGCCTAAGTATCGTTTGGTTTTGTTGTAGTTTTTATTTTGTTTTGTTTTCTTGGATCACATCTTTTGATCGCTCTACCTCATTCTCACCAACTCATCACGGACATTGTTTTGGCAGAGTTTTAAGACACATAAAAAGATAAATGGCCTAGCCTGCTCAAAAAAACCCCTCCTGCTCATTAAGGCTGATGTGCTTTAAGATACACTGTATGCGTCTAACTTCTAGAAGATGGATTAGTCTCCTCTCTAAGATAGCTTGAGACCTTCAGTACCTAAAGATAAGGGACACAGAATCACCAGTAACTAGTAGTTTAGGATGCGACCTATGTGATTCACCAGCAGCAGTAGAAAGGTAAGGTCAGGTGAAGGGTCAGCTCCAGCTTCATCTTCTCAGCCTAATAAACTGAGCACCAAACACGGCGCCACAGGAAAGCCATCCTTTACCCTTCTAAGGAAGTGGATCTTTCCCCCAGCCTGCTGTTCCTGAGCACCACTGGCAAGTCTTGCTCTTGGGAGTCCCGAGTATTCCCATTTATACACAGCCTGATGTCCACAGATAACCTTGAAAAGCCCTACTTACAGCATCCCTGGAACACCTGGGACTTCCAGAGACCACTGTCCAATTTCTGCACAGAGGCAGGATCAAGCATACTTGGATCATTTCTATAAGGGTTTATCTTACCCATTCCTGAAACCCTCCCTAAGGGCATAGTCTGCAGCCTCCTCACCGAACCACTACCAGTTTACCTCTAATAATTTTTCACTCTATCTACCTTAAATATGATCTTTTGACTCTAGATTAAGCCGTGGTTTTAACGCTCTCCACAATTGGCAACAGAAGAGTTGAGGACTATTCTGTTTAGGACAACCTCTTACGGCCTGGTCCATAACCCCTTTCCCTTGGTCCTTATGCTCAGCTCCCTACAGATGCACATTGGATGCACTGTGTTTCTGCTCTACCTGTGTCCAGGGCTTGCCTTGTGAAGAACCCAATTATCATGTTGCGCTATACAGGTGTCTTTCTAGATGAATGATAAACATGTCTGGAAACTATTGCGAGCCTCCTAAATGTCTGTGGGCTGCCGTACTTGAATCCAGCATCCTGACAACGTGAAACGATTTGCTCACTGGGATATTACAAAGATTTTGTATTTTACATTATTATTATAATTTATACAATAAAGTTATTATAAAGATACAACTTGCCACTTGTAAATTGTTAAAGCTTCCCGAGACACATAGGCTACTTGGTATTTGCCCTCCGTCACAGCACTCCCACTACTTTCTTTTATAGATGTCTGCCAGCCCTGCTTCTTTATCCTCCTTTATGGGTATCCTCTCCTACCCGCTGACAGAACAGCCATGTTCCTCACAGGAGTCAACAGGGACTGTATGTCCCCTAAACAGGGGCCACTGATGGAGACACAAGAGGTATGCTCAGTCCAGCAAGACCGAAGGTAACCAGCAGCTGCACAAAGTAAAAGGGTACTATTTTTCTAGTGTAGCTTTATGATGCAAGTGAGAAGAGAGGACCGACAGAACATAACTGGAACCACTCCTGTTCAAGTGGGACACTGCACCAAAACTGTCCTAGCATGAGCATCACAGACCGTTGAACCTTGAAAAAGATCCCTTTCATGGGATCTTGTCAAGTCTGTTACCAATATAGGATGTCCCATAATCATGAACAGAGTGAAAAAAAAAATATCCTTTTCCAGCTCTCAGCAGAGCAGTCAGCATGACTGTCACTGTACTCAGAGAAGGTCCAGTGCACAGGAAGGTACTCATTTTCTGCTTGCACTGTCACTACTGGTTTTGAGACAAAATTTCAAGCTCATCACTGAGAAGAAGTGCTGAGCTACAATATGGTACAGAAATAATGTTGCTCATCCAGGAAATTACAACCCCATGTCTTACACAGCGTGTTGCTCTCATGTCTATGCAATGTGCATCAGCAGCAGTGAAGTAAGGCAAGTGAAGAGGCTTATGGCTTGAATTTTTAAAAGTCTAGGCACTCAGATGTCCTAGAGTGCTACAGGAGCTTCTAGTGACTTGTACCTCTCAGGAAAAACAACAGTGGATTCCATTCCAGGCTCACCACACAACTGGAGGCAAGCCCTGCAACCCCTCAGCATCTCAGCTGCTTGTGCTTAAACTGAGTACATACCCAGGTGTCACAGTTTAGGGTCAGAGCTGTCTGCTAGACCTATAACAGATGCTCTCTGTTAACCCCCTCCCTTCCCAAAGGGGGAGAGAAAGGGAATAAGGGAGAGAGACTTAGAAAAGGAAACTAGAACAGCTTTAATGAAAATTAAAAATAAAATAAATGGAATATATAGAAAAACAATATCAAACCCAACCCCCCCAATGGTAGTTATGTCACTGTCACCACTGATGCTGTGGAGCAGGCACTGGGACAGTCCCAGACCGGGCCCTGCAGCAGATGGGAGCGGTGTTCAGGAACTGGATTCAAGAACACACAGGTCAGGAATCACAGGCAGAATGGACAGAGTTCTCCTCAGATGTAAGGAAACCAGAAGAGGACCCAAGCCAAGCAAGGTTGGCAAAGAGGGATGAGACCATCGTGATCCCTCAGCTTTACACCAAACATGCCCTATATGGGCTGGAATCCCTCATTGATCAGTTTGGGGTCAGCTGTCCTGGCCTCTCCTTCCTGCAGGTGCAGCCTTTTACTTTCTGCATTCCCAACTTGGTGCACAAGATCCAGCAGTGGCCTTGGTCTGTTGGTTAGTTACTAACCATGGGGTGTTATCACTGCCAGCAGCAGACACAGTCTGCCCAAACACACTGCTAACTTCAGACAGTGCAGTTAATTGGAAGAAGCTGAAAAGTAAAAAAGTCACCAAACAGAAAAGTTCTGTTCTTACTCAAACCAGGACACCATGAGGACAGAAAAGCTTATTTTTGGAAGGCCAACAAAAATACTCAAGACTTCTGCATGGAAGTCATTAGAGAAGTCTCAGACATAATCACTGATGTTCCCGTGCCCAGGGCACAGTATGGGAAATTTGTCAGAGCCTCACAATGCTTGAGGAGGTCCCAGCACATGTTGATGTCTACCCCCTCCATATCATTTTCCTAAAGAAAGGGCCTTGTAGACAGAAGGGTTTCAAAACACAGCTTGAGTGCAGCAACTGCAGACATACTGTGTCAGACAGGGGCTTGGTGTTGAAAGAACTGTCTACATATTTAGATGCATATCATTACAAACATTTAAAGAAGATACTTTATCAAAAAAGAAGTTATGATTATGAAAGGTTTGGGGGGTTTCCAGGGTTGCTGGTATGCCAGCAAACAATCCACAGCCAGGATAGATAATCTCATTAGAAAAGACAGGAAAATCTACAAGCGCCTGAGGAACACCTACGCAACATCTGCATGTCTCAAACCAGGTGTTGCTCCCTGGAGCACATAATTTGGGCAAGCATTCAGAGTGCTACTCCTACCACCTCCTGGCTCCCACCAGAACAATGTCATGCACTGCCTACAGCTACGTGCAAAGCGAGGAGCGCCAACCCCAGTTCGGAGAAATCTGTCACTTAACCAAGAATATGTTGTGTCAGTACAAAACTAGCCCACAGCTGGGAACTGGCAGGAACATATTTGAGGTATCACACTCACAGAGAGGGAGCAGAAAAACTGCTTTGCCCACAACTGCCCAAAAGCAACGGCAGCAGTTTAAGTCAAAGACTTAAAGGGAGGCACACAGAGAAGTCAGGGGTCAGGCTCCAAGATAGAGGTGGATTCACACTCCAGAAGACAGGCTACAAAGCACTAAACACAAAGAGGAGTTTATCCCAACAGCAAGCTTCACGCTGCGTACAGACGTGCTTTCTTTACACAGGCAAATTCATCTCTGTGTGTTCAGCATCTAGAGAAGCTCTGGCCATTTAGTCCATGGATCCTAACACACTTAAAGGATGGGAACATCGCTCCTTCACGCACTAGCTATTCTCAATAGCTAAGGCTGAAACCTGGCAATATTTCCCCCCTCTTTTTAAAAACAAAAGAAAAAAAAACAAACCCCAAAATAAATAAATCAATCCTAGTCAGAAGCTTGCTACACCACAGAATGAAAAACTGCTTACTTTTTTTTACAGGAAGAGATTATATTTCTTATATTGGGTTGAAGGTGGTTGTGGTATAGAGTTCAGCACATGGATGCAGTTCTGGAGGATTTTTATTTTAATAAATATGCATAACTCCATTGGGAAAACCTCTGTCAATACAAATCCTATGGAAAAATATTGCTCCTGTAGACAGAAGAGAGACCAGTTCTGTTTGTGCATTCAGGCCCTGTATATATGAAGATATTTTAGAGACCTCTATACTTAGCCATTGTGGTTTTAATCTTTCCCAGGCCAGAGGTAGCTGTGTAAGCATACAGTCAGCATTGGCTAAACAAGTACTTTTAAAACCATACTATTATTACCAAGTTAAAGAAGGCTTTTTTTCTTTTGGGG